>CAXKVY010001022.1:35000-119537 GCA_964058915.1 Tetropium fuscum | reverse complement strand
TTCCAGGACACATAAGTATATATACAGGGTTTTTTCACGAATGATTAGCCATTAATGCTCGTAAACGGATTTCAATTTGAAAATTTGGTGACTTACGTTTTTACAAATTGTCTAGTTTGCTAAAATATTTTCATATTTCTAGCATCTTCGTTTATACCGGAAATTGACAATAATTTCATTATTTTAAATGTAACATCCTAGTTACTATTATTTTTTCTGCTCATCTTTGATTTTTAAGGTCTGTTTGTTACCAAATTCATATTTTTCATCTATTTGCTGTTTATGAAATCTTTTTTATAATTTTTCACATTTAATAAGTGATATTTACGTTTATTTGATTTATTTCTGAAACAACCGATAATTTTTTGACAGCTCATCGTATATATGATCTCTTTTAATGCAGTTTAGAATATTTTTCATATGTATTAGATCTATCATCTCGTTACGATAATTTATTTTATTTTAACATTAACATTATATTACTTTATTTAACATTAAGTATGGCAAATTAGAACTGTACCACTCTGTATATACGGGTATAAGAAGTTAAATAAAAGACCGTGAGACCCAGCATCAGTAGATGATAAATATTATCTCTTTGATATCTTATTCTACATTTACAACAAATACCGAATATATCTTTATTAAAATATAGAATTAAATTTTGATTCAATAAGGTCAGTAAGATCGTTCTACAATATTTGCTTATTTGGAATGTGAAACATTTATAGAAACGCTTATTCTAATGAATTAATTCTGCCTTAAGTAGGTATCTCCTTTTGCTAATAAAAATAGTATTTAAAATTATTTTTATATGGCTACCTATATACTCTTGTGACCTACAATATCTGATAAATGACGCGACAACTGTTAGGTATATTTGTCAAAACTAGACAATTATTACTGTTTTATTTCCCATTTTTCATGTTAAAGCTCTTGTATTGCTACCATCTACCATATGTTCATTGGATTCGACACAGAAGGTGCTCGTTATTTATTAATATTCCACTATGAGACCTAAATACATTTTACTTAGAAGGTAGCAGATATGGCCGATTTAGTCAAAATAATTTTATGAATAATTATTATAAATTAAGGTCTAAATTTATCTAAAAAAAATATTAAAATTAAGGTCTAAATTAAGGTCTAAGGAGGTCGAAGTTTATGGAATACGTAAGCCTTTTTTGCATTGGTAATTGAATAAAATATACTATTGAAATGTGAATAACTTCTAAGTTCATGGAAATGAGCTTCGGTGAATTACACGTAAAGTAGATTTACATCGGGCCTTACTCAAGGTTCACATCCAGGACCACTGTTATACTCTGATGATAATAAAAATATTGCTGATTGTTTTCCTAGGTATATTATGTGTTTCATTATGTCATAATCCTATTATATATTTTTTTATGTGATTTAAAAGTATTTGGAGTGTATATCGCACTCTATCGATAAGAAGTTATGAAATATTATTTATCTGTTGAGGTCCCCGTGTCTACACGACGGAATGCATAAAAAAGTGAATGCTGCACTTTTATGGAACTATATTTATTATCTCTTATCCATAAAATACAATAATTATCCAAATACCTCAAAATAATAATATTACCAACATTTATGCAGACTATCGAGCATATGATATCAATAAGGGTAGCATCATAAGATTAACTTCGAAGTACGAAATAACTTTCTTGTTTCAAACTGATTTACAATTATTGAAAAAAATTTGAATTTCAAGTACAATATTATTGAGGTTTGAAAAAAGTAGTCGATTGTTAATCCAATAGTCTGCTTTTTAGAAAATAAATGTACATGGAAGTATTTACGTTTGTTATGTCGTTTTGACAACAAACATTGGTGCGGAGTCGTATTACCTTTTTCAGGTAAAACTGAACTAAAAATATTTGCAAAATGAGAAAATGGCTCCAATATAATCCGTAAAACGTATAGAATCATAATATACCTACCTACAACGTAAACAAACCAGGACGTGTGAACCAAACAAAGACGCGACGGGAGGAAAATGCGGAGGAAAAGTCAAATAAAGACAGAGCATCAGGCACATGATCTCGACGACTGCACGTTGATTGGTGATACTTTATTTTACTAATAACTAAATTAAAATTCGCCAGAAAATTAAAACAAATAGCTGCAACATATCATATCATGAATTATCAATGATAGAAACCTATTAAACAGTCTCATTTAAAAATATTGTACATAAAAACATATCTAAAACCGGTATGCGAGATTATTTAACCTCGGCGCAAAGTCATTGGTCGTATGATGATCGACCTAGTTACAATGGGAGTAAGGGTGAATAGCACAAATGAAGTGTTAGAAACTGTGCAAATACTATGAATATGAATATAATGCGTGAAATGTTTTAAATAATATCTGCTGTGAAAATCTGAAAATGATAAATAATGACAATACGTGATATGGCTGCAAGGGAATGTTATTTTAAAGATGGGTGGTGTAACTAAGGAAGTATGATTTTGTTTCATATACTAGACTTCCTTCACTACAAATTAATAATAATGAGATGACAGTCACAAAATGTAGTTCAACGTGTACATCACGCATTACGCTTGATCCTTATGTATATATCCCTAAAAAACATTTTAAGTATATATATATATCTAAGTGTATTGCTTAAGTGTTAAAAATCCGAGATAAGACATTAAGTTAAAAATGTGTAGTAATAGTTTTAAAAGTTGAAGTTATGATAGAATATCTCAGAGTAGACTAAGTTTCTTTCTATTTAATATTGCTGAACTTCCATCGAGCAATCACGTATAAATAAATAAATACATGTCTTAGTCAAAATTTCAAAGCAATCCAAGTTTTCTTCCAAGATTAATTTAATAATAATAACAATTTTTATACATTCACTAATCTTTGCAAAGTAATCATTATAAAATTCAATTTAATTTCTTGAGCATAGTATAAATTTTACAATCTTATAATAAATTAATACATAGAACCATTTTAAAAAGGAATTAGTCTATTTTGAACTCTACTTTGAGGTATGCGTTTCCATGCTCTAATTTAACATTTCATTTTAGGAAAGCTATAAAAGTCTTTAAATTTACGATATATGTTTAAATGCAAAAGTGACAGACATACAAATAGATAAAGTTTTTCAATATTATTCACTAGTTTGTAAACTAGCTCCCATATAACAATGAGTCTACAAAGCATAAGCTAAAATAATGTATGTATCTTCAAACTATTAATATTAAACATCTCTATCTAAATATATATATATATATATATATATATATATATATATATATATATATATATATATATATATATATATATATATATATATATATATATATATATATATATATATATATATATATATATATAATATTTATGTATGTGATAGCTCTGTGATTATAAGTGTATTCGTCAAAACTTAGTGGTCGTCGTATTACCACTAAGTTTTGACGAATACACTTATAATTCACTCTCCAGGAATATGTATGTGATATTTATATATGTACTAAAGTTCTTCAAATCACCAAGAGGATGAACGTACATCTTCCAGATGATTGATGCTTGAGAATTTAACAATAATCAATTATTTATTCCGGGTAAATGAATATGATTCAAATAGTATATTATTAAAGTAGTAATTAATTAGAACCATTAATCACGTAGGGTGACGTTAAGTCTCACCAAAAATGTTTTTCGGTGTGTAAATTAACTAAATAATTATATCGTTCCAAAGCAATGTGGACGAGGGGAAATAATGTTTCAGTTGTATATTATATGCACTAACATCAGAAAAATCCAAGAAATAATTTTCCACAAATTTGGCACTAGAACTAACATATTTAAGAATAATATAGCGCTTTGTAATTTTTGCCCAATAATTTTTGCACAACACAATGTACAATAATTTTTGCATCATCTTGAGCTGAAAAAAATTTGCTTCATCTAACTCTTTTGATATAATTTCCTAAATATAATCAGAAATACATTGCAGAATTTCGTTTTGTATTGTTTTTGATTCTCCAGAATATCTCTCCTTTTGATACTGCTTCAATTTTTAACAATACGGCATTTATTTAGAAAATACGGCTTATTTCGCATTATAATAACCCCTCAGTGAATAAATTAAAAGGGATGTAATATTTGCATATCAATTATACATCTAAAAAAATATTTTGTCGCATTAAAAGATATCTACTAATGAAAAATATAGGGATTGATTTTTTTACCCCCTTGTAACAATATCTCAGGGTTACAAAAGCTGTTATTTTTTTAGTGCAAGTTGCCAAATTTCGCCAAATAATTCTACAAAATGTTTCCATAGGGGACAAAAGAAATAAAAACATTTTTTCTATCGAGCTGTAACGTGGAGGGGAAGGAGTTTTGGAAAAAAATATGAAAGGCCCATTCAATAATTCACCTCTTAAAATCTTTCGCACCAATTTCGAAACCCTGTGTACCTATTTATTTTGTATAGTCCTCATCTATTTTATGTGATAGAGTACTGAGTTAAGAAACCGTTGAAAAGCATTTTAAAAGACTTTAATACCAAAAACACTAAAGGTTTCAAACTTTTCATCTCGTGGAAAATTTGTAAATTTGTGGATATGTATATTGATTATAACAAAATAAAATATGATAATCACAGTAGTTATATTATAATGACAATTCTATTTAAATTTAAATCGATATCAAATTGTTTTTGTAGTCTGAAACTTGTTATTATTAAACACCAATAAAAATATTATTGTTGAAAGATAAACTTGTATCTATTTGTTGTTGCAAGTCTGGTTTGAGAAACAGCAGTTCTGCATTCCAAATTGTTTATAGATACACATTTCGTCGAAAAATCTATAAATAGCCTTTGCTCGGTATTATAACCTGTGATTAACGTCTCACGGTAAAATAATAATGCGATATAGTTATATGCAGGTATATAAACCCTAATTTAAATTATCCAGCAAATGTATAAATGTTTATGATTATTCGTAATCTGCCATTGTTTATATAAAATATATCATAATTATAAATTATAAGCCCGTCAATGTTAACAGGGAAAGAATTTTATATGCCTATTTATTTTATATGCTTAAAAACAGATTTTTGATATTATAAACTATAATGGACTTGTATTATTATTTTACTAGTGCAAGTGGTCCCCCAAATTTCGTTTTTCTAACTTCTTCCGTAGTGAAGAAAATAACGAAAATAATTTTTTCCTCCGAATTTAGAGGGTTGTAATTCGGGGGGAAGAGGCTATGGACATTTTTTTACGAGAGACCCTCTTAATTTTTGCCGAAATTTCACCTCTTAAAATCTTTCGCATCAATTTAGAAGCCCTGTATAATACCTAGCAGTAATATAACTTCGATTTCAATGCTAGGTAACAACAGCAACTCGAAATAAGTCATGCTAGTAGTTTAAAAGAATTACAAGTTGATAGACGCTTACCTGTATTCAGAAAATTACCGGCACCGCACCATGAGTTTATCACACAAGGAAGCAACAGAGTCAGCGTCGCGACGGAGGATGACGGCGGTAATGGAATCTCTACCCTCTGCGGGCGACGCGCGCCGGATATTCTTGCTAGACCTATCCTACAAATTCAGTAGCGTATGCTGTCTGACACTGGATATAGCTATCAGGACCGTATTTGCTTATCAAGGGAAAGGAAATCTGTCGAGCTCGTCGAGCATAGGATCTAACTTTTTATGCTTTTATGCCTGCTTCTAAGCGATAAAAAGGTATAACTGCATTAGAGTAGAAGCGTATTCATATTTATGAGCCATGATAGTTTTCGTATAAATCAAACACAACCCTTACTACTTTTTTATACTTTACTTAATAGATGGTATGCCTATAATATTTAATAAATCAAAGCGAATAACTTGAGTGATTGATGATTTACCATTTGCATCAGGGTGGGTCTCTTAAAATTGTCACTCCTTATCTCACTTACTATCCACTTGATTTAACTAATTCAACAACGTTGTGGACACGATTTTCGATGAATGTTTATATTCTGAAAACGGATATTAAACAAATCTATATAAACAGGGTGGAAAATAAAACAAATTTATTTTTTAAATGAAACTAACTGTATATTTTCAGCCCAAAAAATATACTTAATTTTCTTAATCTTGTATCTAAATTGAGGCGAAAGATTTTAAGAGTTTAATTTTCAGCAAAAATGAAGAGGTGTCTCATCTCTTTTTTTTCCCAAAATGCCGCGCCCCACAAGTTTAATCTTCTAAAGTTGAGGTAAGAAAAATTTTTTATTTATTAACTCCACTATGGATGAATTCAATAGAACGAAATTTGGTAGGCAACTTCACTAATAAAATGACAGTTCGTGACAATTTTTGTAAACCCGAGATACAAGGCGGGAAACCAACAAGGGGGAGAAACAACAACTAAAAGATGCGTCGATATATCTTTATTTAAAAACATGATACCTATGAAAGATGGATACAGGCTGCAACTTTTTGTTACTTGATATATTTTGTAATTGATCTCCAAGTTAAAATAAATACAGATTGCTAAAATGTTAAACTATTCTAGAAATTAGAGAAAACAAAAACAATGGCAATAATTGTCATCACGCGACTTTATTTGACAACAGCCTACTTGACTAATTCACCAAATAATAATTGTTCAGTGTATCAATTTGAAAAGGGATGTGCGTATAGCTTGTACAATAATTGTGTGTAAGCAAATTGTCCATTTTGCGAGGAAAACTCAAGAAAAAGAGTTGCAGGTTTAATCTATCTTTGCACATGAAATTTTTAAATGAAGAATTTTCGACGCTTTAAAAAGTTCTGATGAAAAATATTATAGTGGTTAGTTTTTTTAGCCCCTTGTAACAGTATGAAACAAAAAACATATCAAGACATATGTGGAAACAATGCTGTTTGTTGAGACAATAAATAATAAATAATGAATAATTAGCAATACTAACAATACTACTAACTAACTAACTAACTAACTAACAAGACTACTAGCAAGAATAACAAATTAATAATTAATCGAATAATTCATAATAAGGTACATGCATTAGTAGAAAATTTGTGTAAAATTTGACTGTTTTACCTTTTTTGATTTTAAAATTACAGCCGCCATTCCATATCTTTTGGAAAATTTGAAGGACTGTATGATCTTATGGGTGAACCATTTTACCCCTCATTAAAACCTAAAGGTCAATTTTATGCAAAATGCTCTTTAGCTGTAGATTCTCCACTACCATTTGTGATACTTATTTTGAAAACACCTTGTATACTACCACTAAATTTCATCATGATATATCTAGCCTCATTGTTATATCTCTAGTAAAGGACCACTCACTCACAATGGCTTTCGGCAAATTTTCTAAAAATTTGATGATGCAGTTCTCGACTTTCTGATTAAAGGTTCTCATGGGCACAACTTAATGCTATGACCAGTTTTTCAGTTTTGGGTCGTCAAATATGGCATAAAAGTTTGCTCAGGGTCTTACACAAAATAGTGGCGACAAAGAAATGTCAATTTAGAGAAAATCGGAAATAACTAAACTAGAATAAAAAAATAAGACTATATCTAGTAACGCAGTAGATGGATAGCGAATTTGTTCTTAGTGCCTTGGGTATCGCATATATCTACCAAATAAAACTGACTGCATGGGCTACAACCCAATTTAAACATTGATTTTAAATATTGATTTTAACCTCTTCGGGGTGGTAAGTTGTTGTTGTCCCTTTGGTAACAGAGAGGGCATTTTTGCGGTATATTCCTAGTTCATTTAAAAGTGGGACAACATCCCTATGTCCCCGATCGATAACAAATATATAAACATTTTGCAACCAAGCTTTAAATCAGTTATATCCCGTTCAAACTCTCTACTTAAAATAACAGCATCGTTGTTTTGACTGTCAGAAAAATATGGTCCCTGAATATATATATATATATATATATATATATATATATATATATATATATATATATATATATATATATATATATATATATATATATATATATATGTATTTATATATATATATATATATATATATATATATATATATATATATATATATACCTATATATATATATATATATATATATATATATATATATATATATATATATATATATATATATATATATATATATATATATATATATATACATATATATATATATATATATATATATATATATATATATATATATATATATATATATATATATATATATATATATATATATATATATATATATATATATATATATATATATATATATATATATATATATATATATATATATATATATATATATATATATATATATATATATATATATATATATATATATATATATATATATATATATATATATATATATATATATATATATATATATATATATATATATATATATATATATATATATATATATATATATATATATATATATATATATATATATATATATATATATATATATATATATATATATATATATATATATATATATATATATATATATATATATATATATATATAATATAACCATCTGGTGCAACTATTAGAGTAGGCTTCAATAAATGTTTGCCTTTGTGCCTACAGTAGGGCTGGCGTATCCTATACTTACTGCTCTTATCAATGGGGATGTTTAAGTTCCGTCTACATAAGCAATTGGTCTTAATATTTATGGATTAGGATTGTAAAGTTGATTGTAGAAGTCTGTTACATGTCTGTTAATATGTCTGTTACTGTCTGCCGATCTTATATTTTGTGTTACAAAATTTTCGAAAAGACTGTCATACTGTTGAAATAGCCATACTTGCATGTTGTCTACTTTTATAGTTGAACAAAACATACAAAAACCCATCGGATAAATCATGGCGAGGTTTACATAAAAAGGATAGTGAGTTCTTTTTGCTTATTGACCTAAAAAAAATCGAAAGAGATTCATTTTAAACAAGTAACTTTTATACAGAAGTATTAAAGTGCATATTTTTTAATGAATATTAATCTATATATAAGGTAGCAAGGTGGGTATGGTATGGAAAGCATGCATAAGTTAGCTGATATACCGTGTATTAATGTGTATTAAAGAAAATGACTTAAAATTTGAAGAATGGACGAGAGAGAGCCTCTTTTTTTTTTAATGACTAATGTATTTTAAATCCATCACATACATGTCACCACAACTTACAAGCCTGCTCCAAAATATATTTTTTTACTTTTTTATTTCACAGGCAATAAAATTGTCTCTTAAAAAATCGCGCTGGTATTTACTATTTTTTAGCCGCTTTATTCACTGAATAACCTTTCTGTTAGATTTTATTACCCTTTGGACTATATTCAATAGCGATTTAAAGTGGACAACGAAAGTTTGCGTACGCTAGCTCAGCTCTTAATAAAAATAAAAATAGAATTCAAATTAAATTAATGAGTTCGGTGATTAACCGAAGTCACTAATTACCGTGGACGCCACTGACCATGCGCAACGACGTCAGAGAGTCTCCAAATTATCCTGGGTATCGAATACACTCTGGCACTTTCTGTAATGTTTGGGAAAAGAAAAATAATACACATAGTATACTTATTACTAGGTTTACTTTACAATTGTAAATTTAAAAAAGGTGGCAAATAAAAAAAGAAATCAAAAGTTTACCAAAAATGTGGTATTATACCTGCAAACGCAGCAAATACATAAACAGCTTATACATAGAACGATTTAAACATCAAGTACACGATGACCTTTCCGCAATCTATATATAAAAAAAATAGTAAGGCAACCTACTTAAATAGGTTGCTTAATCAGCGGGAGTAACCAGGTGAATACTTTGTTAAACTTTAGCTGAGGGCTCGTAATTATCTTATATTTTAAAATGTATACACTAGCAATATCAAGTCAATACTTAAAATTATGCTTATCTGTAATATTCCAGGAGTCTTCCATGAATGTGGATCTCTCCTGTGACTCTACGTTAGGTACAGGGTCGAGATTTGAGCTAGGTGGTCATAAAGGTGGTTCCAAAAGTGGTGTGTAAAGCAGGTGTAAAAGAAAAGGTGGTGCAAAAAAAAGGTGGTGTGACTTACACTCGCCGAAAGACAATGAAGCCCTGTAAGACAGACCGGTAAGTTGGTCTGGTTACAAGTAAAAAAAGTTAGGTTAAGTGCATATATATCTGGTAAAACTTACTTAATTAGTTGGAAAACGGCTTCGAAACGATAGCTTAGCTGTGACCCTCAATTAACTCTAGGGAGTTCAACGCAACGCAGGCTCTAGAGAACACAAAGTAGGCAAAATAAAATATGAACACGCTGTTTCAAGAAAACAAAATGGCTTACCTCAAAATGGTTAAAAGTTATATTATCCCACTAATGTGCTATGTGTATATTCATCCAAAATATCAACACATGAATAATGATTTCCTTGTATTATCTCATTATATCGGAACGTACATTCTATGTTATTTAACCAAGAAAATCACTTAAACTTTTAACACATTGAAAACCACTATACTCTATGCAACGAGAGAATGGACTTGCTTTGCGCATCGGCGACTAAAGAGGAGGGGCTCTGTGACGAGCTACGCAGGACTGTCATTCGATGAAATAAATCGAAATAACCGTACTTGCGAGACTACAAATACAAACTGTGAATAGGTAGGCAGTAGTAGGTACTTTATATAATTAGGTACCAGGTAGGTATCGGACCCAGGCGCCGGCCCTGGCTACCTGCTGAGCTAATTAAGACGTTGAGGGCGTTGAACTAATGTTCTAAGGGGCGGAGATCTGACCAAAACAGACGAATTTTCGCTCGAGTGCAAGTCCATTATCTCGTTGGATACAGTATAGTATGCAATTCACGCCTTCAGCTAAAAGGAAGCGAAGAGACCCACACCCAGGAAACTAGACCATAGATCTGCGGACCTAGGCTAGCGCCACAGAAATGCCAATGTTCAACTCACAAAACAATAAGGCGACACAGATATGCACTAAGATATTTGTGATAAAGATCTATGAATTCTACCTATGATCATAGAATCATATGAATCTCTGATCGAAGAATTTATTAAATGCGCTGTGGCAATATTGATGTAATCGACTAATGAAAGTAATATGCCGACCTGAATATCCAAACACATGCAAAACGGAACGCGCAGTTACTGTTTAAAATCAATTTTATCCGTCAAATATACCTACAATAAATTTTGGTTTCTCAATTTGTTAACTATTAAAAGTGAACGTAACAATTTTCAGTAGGAATAGGATCACAAAATGTATATAAATCGGTAAAATGTTCCTTACTTAAACCAGCAACACTCCTGAATTCCTCTTCATTGAGGTCTTTCTCAAAGCATTGCTATTTGTTAATGCCGTCTGCAATTGAGCGCATTTCTTATAAAAAAAATTACCAGTGCTGGTCGCGGAACTAAATATGGTGGATTAATAAATTGCAGGACAGGAAGCAGAAATGACAAAAGAAAGCCATGTTCATCTAAATGATTATTGCAGTTTTTATTCCCGGTTGGAATAAAGATATCCTGATGATTAAAAATATCCACTCTACATTGTAATGATAATATGTGGATATTATTCACTGCATTGCAAATAAGACAGCACCTTAAAGATTTTTTTAAAATATATTCGCAGGGTTAGTTTCCATATTCTGCATTTCGCGCAACATTGAACCACGACAATTTAAACAAATTCTTGTTTCAGGATTAATGTTCTCTTCAGCTCAATCGTCTGTATTTGCTCTTCGACCAATCGCTATTTGTTGTTTTAGTTCAATCGCTATTTGTTGTTTTAGTGTTATCTGCGCTATACAATAAAGCCATTTGATGTATATTAAAAAATCTATCGCTAATAATAAGTAACATGCCACATTATTTTGCCGAAATGCCATTTTTAATATCAATTTTCGCTTACATAAATGTACAATATTAAACTTTGGTCAATTCTCTTGCGAATAGTTACCTGTTTGCATTCACAAGTCAAAAAAAATTAAGTGCGCTTTTGTTTTGTTGTTGTAGATACGAAGAGCCTGCGCTGCCTAAAACTGACTTTAATTTGACTTGTCCTCACACTGTAGAGTATGAGGACAAGTAAAATGTGTGAAAAAATAATACATATTAGTTATATTTATTACATATTACAATATTTTGTATAAACAATATATTATTTACCGTTTGCGGCAATAAAGGTAATGAAATTGCCTTCTTCCGACAGATTTACAAAACGAAATATATGTTTACTCAATTATTGTTGACCATTTTAGAATATTTTCATTCGAATGGTACCGGAGATGTAGTATCTCGAGTAGATACCTAGTTCTAAAGTCAAATATTCCAACGATAAGACAAGCGGGGCGCCCGGCACAAAATGAACACCCGGTATAGCATTTTTATTCTGCACAATTGATGGAATTTTGTTATTTGTGATTTTTTTCTAATTTGAAACTTTTTGCCGCCACTATTTTGTGTAAGATCCTGTACAAACTTTTGTGCCACATTTTAAGAATATACCATACAACCCAGAATAACCCAAACATACAACCCAGAACAAAAAGTTTTAATTTAAATACCAATGAAAACAAAAATCACAAAATTCTAATTTTGCAAATTAATGCATTTACAATCATTCTGATTATACCTAACTCTGTTTTCGTAAAAGATTTTTAAGTATACAAAAAAAATACCATACCTACTGCTCAATGGAGTACTCGAGCCAACATATCTACACCATTACCATTAAGTTAATTTCCTTATATGTTCATTAAACCATTCATTTCCAAGTTACAAACTATGGAAATCTGTGTAGTATTTACATAAATTACCTTTATTTGTTTTAGTGGCTCTGCGGCTAGATACATAATATTTTTTTGGTGAGTTAATTATTCACATTAAAAATAGCCAATGTATCTAAATAACATCATTGCATACGTAGGAAAAATCTAAATAATTTGATTGCCTTCAAACAACAAACCTATTAGCTTGTCACAGTCGTCACAAATATTTTTGGCAGCACTTAAACTTCATTAGTCATCACGGGGCGAGGTACAAAACTGTAGTTTGTATACAATTAACATGATGTTTACAATTATAACATGTATATCTAATGTATGGTGATGATTGACGTCCATTTACAGTGACATAAGAACTGAAACAATATGAAATAACATATATAACTACATATATATATATATATATATATATATATATATATATATATATATATATATATATATATATATATATATATATATATACATATATATATATATATATATATATATATATATATATATATATATATATATATATATATATATATATATATATATATATATATATATATATATATATATATATATATATATTTATATATATATATATATATATATATATATATATATATATATATATATATATATATATATATATATATATATATATATATATATATATATATATATATATATTTATATATATATATATATATATATATATATATATATATATATATATATATATATATATATATATATATATATATATATATATATATATATATATATATATATATATATCTTCGGTTCACTTCGTCTACGTGGTCCTCAGCCTCGCCTGGCGGGTCGAACCTCGCCTCAGCCACTGCAGTGGACCTCGCTGCACCTTCCATAGGCTGTTGTCCTGGGGGTCTAAGGACTCCAGATGGAGCTGTCATCTTTTGTTGCAGAGCCCTTTGAGGGCAGCCTTGACTCTCTGGTTTCCGGTTGAGTTGATTGACCAAGTGCTTATCCGATGGGTCCTGTGTCCTGAGAGCGCGTTTCTTCTCTCTTCTGCGGTCCCTGATTAGCTTCTTGGTCTGTTCGGAAATTTCTCCAGTTGGGTCTGCTTCCCGTCTCACGATGGTTTCCGTTGTACTGGGGCTTAGTGCTGTGCCTATACTTTCCTCGAGGTGGGCTATGGCTGCTTGGAACTGCGGCCACTCCATCCCTTTTTTGGTGTGAACCATTCGTCATTGTCCGCCCGTGCTATGTCCAAGTGGAGCAGGATGGGGTCGTGGTCTGAGGATCTCGAGGTGGAACTGTATAGGCACATTGCGTATGAATAAAATATCCAGCACATCCGGTCGCCCTCCGTGAGAGGGGAGGGGTGGGTGGGTTCCGGAGGTCGTAGCGCCAGGATGTTGCAGTGCTCCTGGTATCTTCCAAGCTGGCGTCCTCGCTGGTTGAAGTTTGCGCTATTCTAGTCCGTTGTCTCCTTGACGATTCCTTGTACCCCAGGTGGTAGTAGGGCTTCCATATCCTCGCTAAATATATATATATATATATATATATATATATATATATATATATATATATATATATATATATATATATATATATATATATATATATATATATATATATATATATATATATATATATATATATATATATATATATATATTGTGAAATTGTTTTGTGAAAGTTGTTTTTTGTTTTATATCTTTTCTTGGGTTTGCAACTCATTATATAGAGAAATAAGCAAATAGATGAATAATAAGGAAGACACATTTAAAAGTTGTATATCTGGACATGTCTAAGGAAACGAACCACTTAGAAGTTGTACAAGTTCTTTCACCTTCATTGAGAATCTTTCAGAGTGATGTTCGATTTGTTTTATTGAATATTTATACTTGAATTTAATATTAATACTTCATGACTTTCAGTGACATTTTGTGACATTAGTTTTGACGGAACTGAAATTCATAGAAAACAAACACAAACCTATTCTACTATTTATATTTGTTCTATTTGAACATATTGTATATAAAAGCAATATTGTTAGGCATACAGTTTTACAGAAGATGTTAAACTTAAAATGCACAACATCTTGTAGAATCTATTAAAAAAACTACTTTTCCTAGCTATATGCTAGAAAATATTTAATGACATATACAATAGAATTCTGAAGCAATTAAAGAGGTAGTGATACAGAAATTGCTTGCTTAGTCAAAACTAATTTTTGGAATTTTCAAAATCACAATTAATATATAAGATCCAACAAATGATTTTAGTTTTGACCCGCGGTGCTATAATACAGACGCTAGCTATCGTTCTGTATTTTTATAGGTTCAATAGACTTATTTACATAGTCAATTTTAAGGTTTACGATACAAGATTTTTCAGGTTACTACTCTTGAAAATGGCCAGTTCCTTCTTAAGCCATTTTACATGGTAAACATAATTTCGATACTTTTCGGACTAATTCGATAATTTTTGCCATTAACTGCAATTAAAATAAATAAAAATTCGCTTTTGCTACAAGAGGCTAAGGAACATAGGAAATAATGAAAATTTAATGAAAATTTTGATATCGGAAATTAAATGTATGCCTCATTATAAATATTGTAGGTAAGTACCGTTTTCGGGTTTATAAGATGAGTTTTAGAAAATTTATATATTTATGCCTTGAAATTTTTCATTTTTTTATACCGTTTCTTTCCAAAAAGTAGGCTCGATATCTCAAACGGTTTAAAAGATACTTCATCGGATCCCGCGCGGTCGTTTATATATAGGATAGGGGCTTTTGTCCGTCTGTTTGTCGTCGTAAGACCTTGCTTGGTGGTAAAATCGATTTATCGTAGCTGAAAACCCAAAAAAGTGAATTTTCCATAAATGAGGATACAAAAATCTGAAAAAATTTGATACGCATACTATTATGCGACAATTGATAAGCCCCATGTGCCCAAACTCCTCCCTGGTGGTTTGTTTTATTTTTTTTTATTTTATATTATTTCCTCCGTGTTACCCTAAAAAAAATAATTTACCACGCCCGTGTCTTTTTAAACGTATTTTCTATATCGAAGATGAAACGCACGGCTCATTTTACTTATACAGGGCCATTTTAGGGTATATAAGGACGTTCTTACATATTATATAAATTTAAAGGACTGCTTTACTTTTATTTCTTACTGCTCGGAAATTCGTATGGTTTCCTTAGAAAAATTATATCTCCTATATATTTGCCGGCGGACACATCAACCCTTATACGTTTATATAGGGGACTGATGGACCTTTAAAAAAGTCAGGTCGATACGTCCGACGGTTTAGGAGAAAAAAATGAAAATATTTTATCGATTTCACCCCCCAGAAAAATCGATTTTACTACGCCACTGTTTTTTAATAAAAATTTTATCGGAAATGCAATTTGCGACTTATTTTTAGTATGTAGTTCCGTTTTCGGGTTTATAAGATACTTTTTTGAACATCATATTATTATGCCTTGAATTTTATTTTGGACCAATTTGACCAATTTGTACCACTAACATAAATATATTACAGATATACTGCAAATTGAATTCCACAATGACAACACATAAAAGTTCACATCTTGAGTAAGTAAAGAACATTTGTATGCGAAAATCATATTTATAGTTTTAATAAGTAGGTTTTTATACAGGGTGGTCATGCCCTGTATAAAAACCAAACTGACCATTTTTGGACCTGGTAACCAAATGATGCTAAATATGTACGTCTCAGACAACATAATCCACAGAAATAAATCGTAGACCTCTCAAAAACACAGGAAGTTACCTAGCGTATGGACTACTAACCAAAATGGCTGGTCATTGGTCACCTCTTAATGAATGATACAAGGGTATCATCACACACGCGGGATCCTAAAAAATCCTAAAAACAATATTTTACTTAATCTCACGTGGTTTAAACATTTCACTCTTGATATAGTTGTCCACAAAAAGAAATCCGCGTGCAGCACAGTACACGTGATAGAAGTGAATACTTCTTTACCGATTCGTTGAGAGAGAGTGTGTGTGTGTGTGTGAGAGAGAGATAGAGGGGTAAATATTGGCTTTATGGTAACTGAAGTGTGACACATATGTTCCTAATTCTAAATGGTGTAGATTTATCGAGAATATAGATCAATCGTTGTTCCTGATTTAGTCGTGGCAATGTTTCAGTCGTTATTCATATATTCTTATCTAATCCGAATTTCTCACGAAGAAAGAGAAGTAATGGCAAGAACGCATCCTCCGCAAAAAGATCATCATACATTTGCATCAGATTCAAAAGCCCAATCCAGATATATCCAGCAGGATATGCATAAGTAACATTGTATTCAGGTTAATTCCAATTCTGTCACGATCGTTTATAAATTATATCAAAATTGCTTTCCACTTTAGAACATTTGTGGGAGATCGTTACCCAAGTCAAAGATGCATTCGCTAACTCTGTTTCTCATTATATCAAAATTGCTTTCAGCTTTAGAACACTTGTGGGGGATCATTGCCAAGTCAAAGCTGCATTCGATATATCTGTTTCTCTCTCTCCCTCATATCTGTCACATGCTTTTTCTCACTTGCGCGACGAAAAGGTTATAAAATGTGTCGTGGCGCGACCTTGAAAAATCACTCTCATGCGGCTAAAGAAGTATTCACTTCAAAAACGCGGCATACGAAAGGACAGATAGATATTTTAAAAGTTGTATAAAAAAATTTCTCTCCGTCTAAAATTGTCGGTTTTACTTTTTCCTGATCAAATTATTTAGAAAAATACCCTTCGACTCTCGTAGCGAAGAGGATAATAATTAATTCTCCTAATAGACCAGTTGATGTATATAAATTAAAAGTTTTCCTAAATTTAAATATAATTCATGTGTGAAAATAAGTAAAGATAAATAACTATAAATAAGATATTTTAAAAACACTACATTTCTAAGCGTGATAAACCTGATATATTCATGCCATTCATATTTCCAATTTTAGATTTTTCCTATTTTCAATTATTTCAATGGTATTATTACTAAACTACATAATATATAAGATAATATATACATTTAAGAACGGAAATATATAAAGATAAAGGCAGAGGTAATGTCAGGCAGCTAGTGGGTAATTCGGAAATAAAAAAATAAAAATATCGGTGGCAAGAACGGAAACATATAAGGCTCAGGATGTTATTGTTGTTAAATCTTAACGGTTCGTGAACAATTGAAGGTGGCTAAAGAGTTACAGGTCTATTCAGAACGATAATATGTCTGCACTGTAAAAGTTCAAGTCAGACGTGATTCATTATTACATAAGATTTTAGACAATCATTCGAGGTTATTTTTTACTTTATATTACCAAATTAACGACGAACTTACTCACTTATTGGGTGATTTTTCTAATTCCTAGTTTTTGTATTGAATTAGCTAGCGGTGGCATTCAACTTATCCGCTTCCTCCTTATAGCGAGGTGGGGATCCTCGCTATAATGAGGAAAAGGATAAGTTGAATGTCACCCTTAGGTAATCGAATCCAAAAACTAAGAATACTAAAAATCACCCAATAAGTAAGTTCGTCATTAATTTGGTAATATACAAATCGATCATTGCATCAGTCAATATAGTATTCAGTCAATATAGTATTTACGATGTGCGTGAAGTGCAAATAGTATTACTCTCTTCCTTATATAAATGCCGATAGACGAATATATTTACGGACATTATTTGCTTATATCTTCAATGGACAAAAAATCATGAGTAATGTCTTTAAACAGAAGGTCAGCATTTTTATGTGGCTGTAAATATATTCTTTATGTACAATAATTTCAATACATTAATTACATGCCTTTTGTATTTATACATAGAAGTAAATCCCCATTCTAGACAAGGTATTAAATTTTATGACATTTTAAATCAATACCACTAAAATTTCAGATTCGCAAATAATTATTCAATATAAAAAGGATTAAAATATGGCGAAAGGAAAATAAGTTTCAAATGCAGTTCATGTTCATGTTTCAAATTCAGCATGAACATTTTCACTATTATTATGTGTAGTACCTTAGTACCTACTACGTACAATCGTTGATTCAAGAGTCAACATCAACGCTATATCAACGAATATGATCAAATACAATATAAAAATACCTTGCGTAAAATATTTAATATGGCAAAGGTCCAGATCTTGGTCCCTTATTTTCCGTATATAGAGGGGTTTGACGAATACTTTTGAAATTTATCTACAGATATTATTTTAAAGGATAGAGAAAAATGGCAAATACAAAAGTTTAAGGCCTTTTTGCGAACCGTCAAAATTAGTTATCAGGGAAAATGATCGCCGGATCACTACTAAATTAAAAACAAGTTAACAAGTTAAAAATTAAACACGAGAGGGATGGGCGATGGGAATTGTGATTGAAAAATTGAGTGACAAATAGCAAATTTTAAAATGTTGAGAAATGCTGGGTTAAACCGGAAGCTGAACGGTGTTCCCATTAACTTTGTTAGATAGAGCAGACAATGTTTTTCTAGTCCTATATATTTGAATTCAAGGCCTCAAGAATGTCCACAGATATGGGAGCACGATGTTCTTTCTGAACGGATGGTATATTTACTGTAACTAGGATGGTATATTTACTGGATGGTAACTATTCACAAAATATGATATAATAATAAAATTACCGTAAAAAATATATATATTTTGAAAAGATGATACAACCAAATATATTTCAACTAAAAATCATTGTCAGTATAATAATAATTGTTATCATTGATAGAGACTTGAATCGTGCCAAATTCGTGAAGGTAATAAAATGATTTGACGATAGTTTCCCGCGCATTTACTCCCGTACATTTACTCACGTTCACGTGTTTTGGTTTTAGTTCTGAAATGTTAATAAACATTTCGGCTAGATAGTTTAAACTCTCAGCTATTGGTATGGTATATTTCATTGTTTATCTCTCGTTTAAACGTCTGTTTCCGAAACTAAATGATGTATATTAAAATTTAAAAATATTTAGACCCAATTAAAAGGTAGTAAACCACAAATTTTTTCACAATGAGTTCTCATGAGTCAACATTAAGTTTTCATAAAGTAAATCCCCCCGACTGCCGCCCATTAATATGTTGATTTTGTTTTACTTGTGTGATTACACGGTGTTTCCAGCAGAAATTTATATTTGACAAATAATCGACAAAAACAATTAAATAAGTTCACGCAATTAGTTTTTGCTACGAACAGTTAACATTAGGGTCATGATTTTCCCATTTATATGATCTACCCACTTTTAGTAGTGATAAAAGAATATACCTAATGAATTTCTTCCATAATCTAAAGATGACTTAGAGGCTTCCCTTGTATCAATCTAGTGTTTTTCATACCCATCTCTTGTTTTAGTAAACTTCTATGGATTCCTTTTATCACGTAGGTAACACAAATAAAAATAAGGACTAGGCAACGTATTTTGGAAAATCACTCATGTCAAGTAACATAATTATTTCGTATTGAATGGCATTAGCCATAACAACCCAAGGACTCAATTTATTATATAATTAATTATATCTTTAAGAACGATACTATTAATGATTATCTCATTAACTACCTGTGTAATTTATCATGAAAATTCTTTATTCTTTTAAAAACACATTTTTTTTATTGGCCATAAATTTATTGTATATAAAGCTCTCTGTTAATTAAGTTATCAATATTATCGGCCATAATCAGGGATAAATTTATTCATTGCTGTAATAACTGCCAATAAATTGTTTTAATGTAACGTTATAGTAAACACAATTTCAATATTTTAGTATAATAATTATTTTCTAACGGTCTCATTATATAAATTCATAGTATATGTCATTATTAATTTTGAATTAATCAGGTGCGCAATAGAAAAATACTGTCCTAAATGGGAAACTATCACTATATAAAATGTATTCAAATTAAATATCGTAGGTTCCTATTTAAAGATATTATGTATTTATATATATATATGTATATGTATATATATATATGTATATTATTATATATATATATATATATATATATATATATATATATATATATATATATATATATATATATATATATATATATATATATATATATATATAATATATATATATATATATATATATATATATATATATAATATATATATATATATATATATATATATATATATATATATATATATATATATATATATATATATATATATATATATATATATATATATATATATATATATATATATATATATAATATATATATATATATATATATATATATATATATATATATATATATATATATATATTATATATATATATATATATATACATAGTGTTCGATAAAAACTTTTGATGACAATCACAAAGTTGACAGCTATCATCTGGCAAATGTCAAATTTGTGATTTTCCAACAAAGTCTTTAGAAAATGGTCTTAATTGTTAATATTTCGAAAAATGTCATTAAGAAATTATGTTTCCAATGACATTTTATGCTTACATACCGATTTTGAGCTAATTTTGAGCTAAATATTTCGATATCAAAAAATTCTTATATTGTAGAAGTTTTTGATTCACTCCCGTACCTAATTAACTGATATGAAAGTATTTAAAACGCTTCAAATCAGTATATAGTCTATCATTGAAGTGCGTACTGTGCTAATAATATTCGTAGGTGTCGTTGGTTTTAAAGATTATTGATATTTTTCATCGACTTTTTCCAATTTCCAAAACAAATCACCCATTGTTTTTCAACTGTTTTTTATTAAGTATTACCTAAAAATACTACTATTTAAAAATGACAAACAAATTACTTTAAAAAAGAACTAATATGCAAAACAATCAGTAATAGCCATGGAATGCCGTTGGTATAGAAACCCTATGATAGTTTGTAAAAACAAAATGACAGTTCATTAGCAAAATATTAATTATTTTTCGCTATTTTGTCAACAGCAGAGAAAGTTGAAATAATTTTAATTCATGGCCAAGATCGCACAAATAGTGCCGAAATATTTCATGCCAGATTAATTAATGTATCATGAAAAATGTCTTTCCCAAGCGACGACGACGGTCGGCAAAATTTTGTCTAAATTCGCTCTCCTTGAATTCAGTGGTTCAGTCAGCAATGATTTACTAAAAAGCATTTTGCATGAAAAGTTGTGGAAAAGGAAGAAAATGTTTTGCTAAATGTTGTTGAGCATAAGGTTACTTTTGTAGCTGCATTAGCGGATTATAGATCAGACATCGGTGTTGCCCTATGCTCCGAGGGATATTGAGTCCGTTGTGGGGAATGAGAGGTCCCGGTTATACTGGAACTATTCATTCCCCACCGTCAGGCGGATATAAGCCAATAAGCCTGACATAGTCCTCCTCGACCACCAACTCAAGACGATGTTCGTTATAGAGTTTTCGGCTCCGGCCGAAAAGAACATTGTCTTGAAAGAGGAGGAGAAACGGACAAAATATCGAGATTTACTCTCTGAACTCCGCAGTTGAATGTCAGTTCCGTCAAAAACTAATGTCATAAAATATCACTGAAAGTGTTGAGGTATTAATATTTTAGATTCGAGTATAAATGATCAATAATACAAATCGTACATCACTTTGAAGAACCTCAATGAAGGTGAAAGGACTTGTAGCTTCTGGTTCGTTTCCGTATTTTCGCAATATATATATATATATATATATATATATATATATATATATATATATATATATATATATATATATATATATATATATAGTAGAAATAGTAATATAAAACATTTTATTTTACCTACCTAGTTAATTAGCACATATAGAGAAATAATTGCTATATAAGCATCATTGATACATTTTGAAGGTTAATGATGCGCTATCAAGTTTTTATGATAATTTTTAGGTTGAAATAAGTTTCTGTATATCTGTAACGTTCAATATTTGTGTTCTCAATTTTTCTATGAAATGTTTTAAAAGTGAAACAGCAAAAATAACAGAAAATGGAAACCCCTGTTTCCTAATAGCATGTTGGGCCACCTATTTCAAAGATCAAAGAAATAGATAAAGAATAAATCAAGAATAGCATAAATTCATTTCACAGCTACTTGTGAAATGGAGTTACGTTATTAGTAGTAATTTTATTGCAAACTGAAAAATTACGTTAAGGAGAAAGGAAACATAATCTTTTGTCACTTGATGATTATATGCGACAGGAAATGTCGTTTAATAAACCGAAAAGTTCCTATGCCACAAGTGGCTCTTCACCCTCAACAGTCACCCCTAACGCACCCCGCGGTGGTTTTTGCCATTTTGCTGCGAAATGCGTTGCCCCCACAGAAAATTTCATACTTATTTAATATATATATATATATATATATATATATATATATATATATATATATATATATATATATATATATATATATATATATATATATATATATATATATATATATATATATATATATATATATATATATATATATATATATATATATATATAGTAGAAATAGTAATATAAATATTTTTTTTGTTATTTCTATTATAATTTTATTATATGTATAAAGGTTATTATTTACATTCACGCATTAGAACCCATATATTCGTACTGTAGACAGGCGAATTAGTAAGGTCATGCATTTCAATAGGTAATGTTAGAACGTTTTTTTATATTACATGCTCAAATGGTTTATTTGATTTAAAAATAATTTATCGATGGCTATTGTCAATATTTTCTTTCATAAATATAATTATTTACTGATGATTGCACAAACGAAGGCTAATTTGAGCATATATCAACGTTTATATACTTTTATTCATTTTCATTATATTAGACCTATTGAATACATAAAATAATTATTAATATACCATGAACAATTAAAATATTGTTAATGGTATTTTTAAGGAGTGTCAACAATTAGTGATATTCAGAAAAAAATATTTTATAATATTAATAATATAAATTGACGCAACCTTATAAAAAGTGATGCCTATATGAAATTTAAAAAAAATGGTAATTTAATGCATCTTTAACATGAGTTGAGTTGCTTCACGGTAGTTCCAGTGAGGTTACCGGTTGTGCGTAAAGAAGTTATAATAGGAATTACACGATTACTTTTAATACAATTTCTATCACCTAGTCTTGTGTGGATCAATTATTATAGTATAAAAATATGCATGCTGTTATTTTTCATTTTAAAATTAATGCTGTTATTTGCTGTTTAATCTTATACGACGATTTTTCTTTGTAAACTCTGCTAATAATGAGTCCATTGCCTGAAAAGTTGTACTATTTCTCCCTAGGGACGAAACGTTTACCTATTCAATGTGTATTAAAACACTGGTTCAACAAAATTCGTTATTTATCATATCAGAGATTAGCCTGAACATATAAAATTCATAGGCCAAACAAATAGTACCGTACTGTTATCAAAACTACCTCCCACCTCAGCAGCAGTACATAAACACTGCCGTCGTAAGTACAAGCATGGCGCGGAAGATTTCTAGAACCTGAGCTATGGTGCTGGAAGATAAGTAGAAAACAACCCTGTCACTAGTTTACACTACAAAAGCACCAGCTACATCTTCGATTTTATTATTGATTACCTGAAAATGTAAGCAAGGTTGCTGAAAAAGATGTGTCTGTGCAAAATCTAGTTTGCGTTGAACTACATGTGCAAAAATGGCCGTGGTCAAAGCTGCAGAAATGCGTACATAGACACTGCCGACGAAAATGAATGAAAATTTTACAACAAATTCAGTGGATTAGTCCTATTGGGGAAACCACTTAAAATAGCGGGAAGAGTTCTACCTCGTGGGTGGTGCCGAAACGAATTCATGTGGTGCTCATGTAAAAGTGGATTCCATATAAAGCGAAGTGCGCGTCTAGCTGGACTCAACCACCTGCTTTAATCGCTCATTTCTCGAAAGCCATTACGCCTATCGGTGATGGAAATGACTCCACTTGTAAAAAAATTTATAAGAAATATATTAAATTTTCTGTGGGGGCAACGCATTTCGCAGTAAAATGGCAAAAACCACCGCGGGGTGCGTTAGGGGTGACTATTGAGGGTGAAGAGCCACTTGTGGCATAGGAACTTTTCGGTTTATTAAACGACATTTCCTGTGGCATATGATCATCAAGCGACAAAAGATTATGTTTTCTTTCTCCTTAACGTAATTTTTCAGTTTGCAATAAAATTACTACTAATAACGTAACTCCATTTCACAAATAGCTGTGAAATGAATTTATGCTATTCTTGATTTATTATTTATCTATTTCTTTGATCTTTGAAATAGGTGGCCCAACATGCTATTAGGAAACAGGGGTTTCCATTTTCTGTTATTTTTGCTGTTTGACTTTTAAAACATTTCATAGAAAAATTGAGAACACAAATATTGAACGTTACAGATATACAGAAACTTATTTCAACCTAAAAATTATCATAAAAACTTGATAGCGCATCATATATGCATTGAATATCCTCGCCATCTATATGAGGGAAGCGATAGTGACGCATTATGTACGAACTGAAATTATATTTAATTTTCTATTCATCCTATTTTCATCCTCTTAAATGGTATCAACAGTATCAACATATAACCTTCAAAATGTATTAATGATGCTTATATAGCAATTATTTCTCTATATGTGCTAATTAACCCCGTTAAAAAACAAATTATCGTGAAGCAATGAATACTATTATGTTATCGGACAGTTAAGTAAAACAGCTTGAATGTCAATCAATAATTCACAGAAGAAAAATTGTAGGTTTCTTAAGAACCCAATCTATGTTCTGATGAAACATTTAATGTGTCTAAGTAATTAAATATTTTATAATTCTAAGACGTTATATTATTTCTCAACGTAAAGTGTCCAAACATTGACATCATTGCCTGAACGGATAGTTCAGTTTGATGCATGACAGAAAACAAAAAAATGGTGGTGAAATTGACGTTCTAATGTTCAATCATCAGATTAAACCAGTTTACGTGAGCGCCCGATTCCGACGGTTTAAGACGGTTTCAGTGTATAAACTTAATCTCCAATTGAATCGGTTATTAAAAGAACGGCCTAAATCGAACAAAACAAATTGTACCAATTGTAACCATATGTATAATTGAACTATAATTGGACCTTCTTATAATACTTACAATTTTAAAATAAATTTAAACGCATTTCAGATAAATCGCGATTTGAGCCGTTCTTCTAATAACCGATTCAATTGTTTACTGTAGGCACAGAACGCATCGCGTGTTCTGTGATTGTAGATAAGTCTCATCATCTTTTGAATTATTGTCAGTAAGTTTTCTGTATTTTGTTCTCATGAAGATTTTGTGGAATAACCGCAAATAATGTTAAATATAGATAAAATAGACAAAATTAAAGAGAATTACCGAATAAGTTCTTAAAATGGAATTGCAAGGCATTTCTGGATGTATTATGATTATCTAAAATATTTTTGAACGTTTTAGTTCTACACTCCTCAAGTACTAATTAATTTGTTTATTACTAGAAATATTTTTATTTCCAAAAATATGTTGATTACTAAAAATTTTATTAAAAATTTGGTACCTAATAATAAATATTAGTATTTGTAAGCTCGCTACGAACTATTACGAACTACGACACGACTAATCATCTATATAACCACACTTTTTGTCGCAACAATGCTGGTAAATTACCAGATATCTGCGTTTTGACAGAACCAACCATAATGAATAACTAACAACAAGAGGTAAATGGAATATTATTCGGTTCAGTTGTGAACGCAAGAATAACCCAAGTTCAGTTTACCTGCTCCTGATCGTAGTATGGCTATAATATTACTAATTTACAGCAAATTTCCATATTTATTAAACTATTAAAAATATTATATACGATATAAATATATACTATTAAAAATTTAAGGCCATTTACTCATATAGGCTGATTTTTTTGCACACACCGCAAAAAATGCTAGAATTTTCCCTTTGAATTTTTTAATATGCACAGTTGTTGTAAAGTTGGATTTTTAATTTACTTCATAATATTAGGGTTTTTTCGTGGAAATGCATGCTTGCATGGAAAATTATAAATAACATAACTAGGACAATTACACAGAAAATCCTTTATCACATAGTCTTAATTTTGCATTTGGTGTATGTAGCTGGTTCAGTCGAGCTGGTCTCACTTGATTAGATCAGTTTTTATCAAATATCTTCAGTTTTTCTGATAATATTATATTTCTTCAATACTATCAGTTAGGAAACAATACGTAGCTTACAGTGTGTTCGGGTCTGTTCTATATCAAGCTACATCTGTCCATCGAACCTTCATTGTTCATATCTTGCCGATTAGGGTCTTTGTCAACGACAGCGACATTGCTGATAGTATTATTGAAGCCTACTATATGCTCATGATCCAATAGAACTTCATAGACTATATTGATTATTTTCTTGAATGATTGTCGTCTTTTAGAGAACAGTCTTTCTAACCTTATAGAAAAATATGTATGGCATATGTTAATTATTACTTTGACTTGGATGAAGCTACGCGCTGTCGAGAACAATTTTCTATAATTATTGATCTTTTATCATACATATGTCATACATATATTATATAACATATTAGCCTCGTGTCTGAATTAAAACCATAGCAGAAATTGCTGGAATATAAATCCATTGAAGCTTTTGCATTTTACGTTTGTACCCTTACTGTAGAATCTATGTTGAGAAAAATTATAAAATGAACAGAGATTTTGAATGAACAGACAAAAATATCCTTTATTATTAACCTTTATTTAGTTTGATTATTTTAAAGAACTTAATTGCGTAATTTCTAATTTTAATTTTATATTTTTTAAATTATGTTCCCTCACTCTACTTGCTTCCTCATTCGCAATGTTAGTTCTTTTCGTTTGTAAAGTTTGCATCTTATATTCATGCACTATCTATCGCTGCTTCAACTCTTGCTCTATATTTCTTGTTGAAATAACGTCATCCTTATTTTTTTTGTTTCGCTAGATATCAAATGCAAGTATATATTCATGAAGTGCATATCACATTTCATTTTCAGATAAATATATTGTCGATAAATGGTTTATATAAGTATTTGTAATAGGTATTTTATAATGATTTGTGTTTGACTGACTAAGTTAAGGATTAAGTTTGGTTATGATTGACTACGCAGTCGGGGGTAAGACATGAAGTGAACTCTTTTTTATTTCCAAGCTTTCGAATCTATTTTGATTCTTCTTCAGGAAGACTACAATAAAAACACCAAATTGTGATAATTATACCAAAAAACGTACCAGGTACTTATGAAAGTGAGGTTAGTTAAGGAACAAATGACAAATTTGCTACGCAGACAGTCATCACAGAAAATTATTCACTTATAGTAACCGGTGTCATGTTTTTTAACTAAATCAGAAAATACAATACACAATAATAACAGAAAACACAAACCTATTCTACTATTTATATTAATCTGTTCTATTTGAACATATTATAATATATAAAAACATTAGGCATACAGTTACCCAGAATATGTTACAGATGTACAATTATCCAGAAACTTTGAAATGCATAGAATCTATTAAAACAACTACTTTTCCTAGGTATAGTTTTCCTAGGAAAATATTGAATTACATATACAATAGAGTTCTGAGGCATTTAAAGATGGAGAAGTACAAAAATTGCTTGCTTAGGCAAAATCATTTGTTGGATCTTATGTATTAATTGTTATTTCGAAAATTCAAAAAAAATTCCAATTTTAACCCTGGAATATATTTATTAGCTTTTAAGTTCTTTACTTAAATAATGTCACAAAATGTCACTGAAAGTGATGAAGTATTAATATTTTAAATTCAAGTATAACTGATCAATAAACAAATCGTATATCACCCTGAAGATCCTCAATGAAGGTGAAAGTACAATGTAAAACTTCTAAGTGGTTCATTTCCGTATATATGTCCAGATATACAACTGGTAAGTATGTCTTCCTTATTATTTATCTATGTGCTTATTTCTCTATGTAATTGAATTGCTACAAACCCAAGATTTATTTACACAAAACAAATGTGAATAGCAAAGAACTTAAAATTAATATATATATATATATATATATATATATATATATATATATATATATATATATATATATATATATATATATATATATTTTTTTTTTTTTTTTTTTTTTGGAGGGTTTATCTTGGGATAGTAGCAATAAAACGACTGATTAGGTTACTTGACGTTTCGGTCCCTTTCTTGGGCCTTTTTCAAAAGAGTATTTTATTTTGTGACATATTTGACACAGGTAAATATGACAGTTTTAATTAATTTTTAAGGTTACTAGACTGTTCGATTAGTATCATAGGGAAGAACAGCCAAGAAACCCTACGAACTTAAGCTATTTTATATTTCATTATTATTCTAATTTTGGTTATGTTAATATTATGTAGATGTATATTTATAGTAAGTAGGTATGTATGTACGTATATAAGTTTATATATAGAGAGAATGTTTTTTGTTAATTTATTTAATACTTTTATATTAACAGATTGTAGATTGTAGAAAGATGTTCTGTATCTTTCTTGTTATTACATGCATTAGGATTTTTTTGAATATAAATTGATTCCATTATTAGGCGTGTTTTATAATTTTGTTCTTTATTAATAACTTTAGTATTTTCGTAGTTAAATTGATGACCTGTTTCATTAGAATGTTTTTTTAGAGCTGTAATATTAGCTGAATATTTGTGACCTTTTAAACGTTCTTCAAGGAGTTGCATTGTTTGACCAATGTAGACTTCATCACATTGTTTACATGGAATTTCATATATACAGTGTGTAGTTTTTTCAAGTGGATTTTTATCTTTTAATGGTGTGTAAAGGAATTTTAAGTTGTTTGTAGTTTTGTGTGCTGTGTGAATATCATATGTTTTTAAAATGTTTGAAATATTTTCTGATAGTTGTGGTATATATGGTAAGGCAATATATGTTTTACGAGTATTAGTTGTATTGATTAGTGGTGGTGGAGAATTGTAGTATTTGTGAATTCGGTTTTTGAAAATTTTGTTGATTAGAGAAAAAGGATAGTTATTATTTATTAAAACGTTTTTTGCTTTTTCTATGCATTCTTTTCTAAAAATGGAAGACGTTAGTTTTATTGATCTGTCTGCAATACCAATTATTACAGTTTTTTTATGGTTGTAAGGGTTTTTTGAGTAGAAATTGGTATATCTACCAGACCATGTTGTTTTTGTATTCCATTTTGTTAATATTTCAGTTTTATTATTTATAAGAGTTAAGTCTAAGAAATTTATTGTATTTTCTGATTCGTTTTCAATTGTAAATTGTATTTTTGGATGGTAACTATTAAATTTATTTAGGATATAATTTTTATGTTCAGTTGGAAATGCAGTTATGCAATCATCAACATAACGTTTGAAAAATGGTATTTTATAGTTTAATGTTGGAATTATGGTTTTCTCTAAATCTTCTAGTACTAATTCTGCGATTGTACTGGATATTGGTGAACCCATTGCACAGCCATATGTTTGTTTGTAATATGTATTATTGCATTGTATTAGTATATATATATATATATATATATATATATATATATATATATATATATATATATATATATATATATATATATATATATATATATATATATATATATATATATATATATATATATATATATATATATATATATATTATCGCTATCTACAAGGCATTCAACAAAAATTGTTTCAAGTTTAAAATCACTGATATTAGTAGTCGATTCTAAAAAAAAGTAGATAAAGTAACTGGAATAGATTAATATCGAATTCCGCTTCGAATTCGTTCATGGGGTTTCAGCAAATGGACCTCCTCCAATTTTGCATACCTTTAATTTATCGTTTGCATATTTTTTCTTATTTGCCTTTTTTAACGTATTTCAAACGTAACAATTTGCTACTGTGTTACACTTCTACACTATTTGATTTAACTTCAAGTTCTTTTGTCCCAAATATAATTTTTTGTTTTCTACAGAACACGTTTTTTTATGAAGTTGATATATTTCAAGACAATATTAAGTAACACTTAATTTTTGGGAGACAAATTCCCTGTCCTTCCTGTTGTTTTCGTTGGCTTATTATTAAAATTCATATTCAAAAGTTAAGATATTGTAGACTTTTAAACAGAAGCAGAAGTATCCGAAAATTAAGTAAAATTTGGTCCTCTTTTGAACATCCTTTTTGAACACATTTATGAACGGATTTCAGATCTTTCCCTAAACTGCTCGCTTCACGTACCAATTCGACCAATACAATATTAGGTAGAAAACTGTCAAATAACTATTTTCCAAATAATATTAGACTGAAATACTAAGTATTTAGTACTTTATTCGGAGGAGGTGAACTTCCGGCATTTAAGGTTTCACCCCTGTGTTTAATATGTCGCCATTGCAACAAGAAATGTATAGGCTAATTAAATGCTGTTTAAATAATTGTGTGAATTATATATTATGCACCATTTATTTGAAAAACATGTCGTAAACCAATATTCGTAGTAATTATTTTGTCTCAATGTAGTTGTATATACTAAAACCTATAACAATCGGGTATACCTGGTATTAGTGTTTTTATTTTTATTTTTCATAGGTATTCATGCACACAAATACCTGCTCTCTTATTAAGTATAAAATTTCCTAAATAATGAACGGTAAAAATGAGCAAGATTACGGAGAACAAGTGGATGATTCAGGGGAATTATCTTTTTGCCATAAACTTCCCAGCAATTTTATTCTGTATAGGGTCGTCGAAATAAAGTACCACCTAATCCTAAATCATACGCCGTCATTACTTTATGTTTTGCTACTTTTGTTATACACAGAAAACTGACAGTCATTCATGCTATAAAAAAATAACCAAAATTCCTGAAACATGTACTCATGGTGGTCTGAGCAGTAATTTTTATTTAAAGTGCATGTTTATTTTTATGCATGCGTATGATATTACATTATGGGAATGGTTTTATTTTGTTGAGCGTTGAGACATATTTTATGGATATGCTATCTGGTAACACTGATAAAGGCGATATGTTTATATTCAATTCAAGTCATTGTACATAAGTTATTTATGGCTATATTAATAAAATCACGATTTAAATGGCACTAACTAGTGAATGTTGCAAAGGGTACGTATCTCGTTGTGCGACGTATACAGGGTGCAAATATGTTATATGAAGAGACAAATTTTAAATTTAAGACAGCGAAACATAATTTCATGAGTTGTACGAAATGTAAGTATATGTAAAGTGTACGGAATATAACACCACACTTTTTTATGTGAATTATGTGATATTGTAATATTTGAATTATGTGATATTGTGATATTGTAGTAGTGATTTATGTAATATTTTATTCAATTATTTACATTTTTGTTTTATACATACACATGTGTGTTTTATCTTCTAATTTCTTTGCTATATTTATTTATTTTTGGAAGGTTTATCTTGGGATGATAGCAATAAAACGACTGATTATAATACTTGACGTTTCGGTCCCTTTTTTGGGCCTTTTCAAAAGAGTAGACCGGAAACAAAAGATTTTTTTAACAACATTCAAGTCGTCTTGGAAAATGATCAGAACGTATTTATATCTATGACGAGACCAATATCCGATGATCCTAGTGCAAAAAGAGTGTTGGTTCTCAGAGGAATAAAAAGAGTCGAGCGAGTTCAAGAGAACTCAAGAACATCGGTGAGTATAATGTTTGCGGAACGGCTGACGGTCCTGCTTCCTCTTCCATGGTGGTGTACAAAGCCCAACACTTGTACGAACATTCTACGGAAGGAGGTCCTTCAAGCACAGTTTATGAGGTTGAAAAATGGTTTTTAGAAATATTGTTTCCCACTTAAACGCTAATAGCTCTCCAGACTAAATAAAGATTGTGGTTGAGGACAACCTTACTACACAATTTTCCCCTCGTGTCGTCGAAGCAGCAATAGATAATAATATCTATGTGACTCCCCTGCCAGCAATTTATACACATTTAAATGCAGCCATTGGATGTGAGTTTTTTGCTCCTATGAAACGAAAATGGCGAGCAGTTCTAGATTCAAATGAGTGTGGTCGAAAAGGAAGCATCCCAAAACAGGAGTTTCCAAGCTTGTTGAACCGATTGTGGTTCCAACACTGCCAAAAACACTGCCAACAACACTGCCAACAACACTGCCAACACTGCCACAAACCTACAATCTGGCTTTAGGGCAGCAGAGATAAGCTCTTTGATCCAGAAAACTTCCCTCAGCGATGTGTCTTCCGAGAGGGCGCTTCATTCCAGATTACTGAATTTTCTGAAAGAGTATAGAGGATATCCCAATGAAGAGCCAGCGGTTTGAAAAAGAGGGAGGAAAATACCAACAAGACTAGGCCAACAAATGCATATGCCAGTTGCAACAAGCGCTCTAACCCACTCGGAAGCTGCAACGGAAGAAATTAATTTGCCGAAGATTTCTGAGGCTGAAACAATATCCACCACGCTAAACAAAAAGAAAAATGTAAAGGCAAGTAGCCCTAAACCAATGAAAAAGAAAATCGTTGATCTTGATGAACGTGGCCCTCTGAAAAAGAAAACAGTTGATCATAAGAAACCTGGACCTCTGAACAAGAAAACCATTTATCCGAGTGAACCTGGACCATCAAGAGTTGAGGAAGAAGTTGCCAACACCGATTTTGATTCTCTTTGCTGTACAAATGTTCTTACGCTCCCAGGACCCTCAATACAAATGCCCTGAATGCAATTGTTGTGCCATTTGCCCCGTTCGAGTATACGAACCGAAAAGCTTGGATCAAGTGTGTCACTTGTAACAAATAGGTTTGTAGACATTGCAACGGAGGCTCCAAGTGACCTACGAATGTGCCTCATGTTTCTATTGCGTTCCTAGCTGGTGTTGTTCGTTCTTAGTGTTTTTTAATATTTTTTATTTGTTTTATGTTTGCAGAGTTTTGGTTTATGTAAAAGAATGTTTTTTTAGTTTATATTAATATTTCCTACCAAAGGAATTAAATAAACGAGATTATGTAAGTATTTTTTTTATTTCCTTATTATTTATGCCTTTTTAAGACTGTTTATTATTACTTCTGATTGGTTATTTATAACAATTTTTAGTTTTTCTGGTGTCGAAGTAACCTTGGTAGAGTTCAACTTCGATTTTATACGTAAATATGTAGTATGCCGAAGTTGCCCCCAAGTCCGGATAAATTCATCACAAAAAAGAAAATAAAAAAATGGTGAAGGACGGGTGGAGGGGGGGATTAATTTTTTCGCCAATCGATAGCCAAGGCTTCAATTGTTACGATGGTACATAAATCAAGGTTCTGAAAGTCATAGTTCCCCCCCCCCACAGTAACAAATATACCAAAAACCTGTCGAAGTTGTCTCGTTTTACGGTAATAATTTATTATTGACACCTAAAATTATACTGATACTATTTAAAAATTGACACTTATTGATTGACAATTATGCATCTATATTATTTATATGTAATAACAAAAAAACTTGAACGCAAGAACATATGTTTTGCGTCTGTGGAACCTAGTTAAGTATTGGTTATATTTAAATACTGTTATAACATTAGAAATGCATTACCATTTATTGTAAAATTAATGAATACGTCAAACCTAGCGTTGTAAAATAACGGCGTCATGCAATTTTTGGTGGTTATGTCATTTTGTAATAATAACGTTGTTGGTTTTCGCATAACACATGGCGCAGAATTAGTTATTATAATATTATTTGTCTGCTGTGAAGCATCTACTAAAAATAATGTCTCATTATGTCATTCAAAATAACAACAAAGAAGTAGTAGCAAAATTACCTGCTATGTAAATCGATAAAATTTGCGACATTCTCAATTAACGAATCAGTTGAATTCTATATGAGTTATAAATAATTCTATTGAATAATAGCTGTGTTAAATGATTCCAGACATGAAAAATATTTAAATATATTTACTTAGCGTCATTGTTACTAGGCTTATTTATTTACTATTTACCTTTTTAATGCTATTTTTGGAAATGTGTATAACTGTCTTGAAATGGTTATTGAATGTCTGCTAGCGACAGGAAAATAATTTTTTTGACCCTCAGATGAAGTACCAGAGTAATGCAAGTTTAAGTTCACGAAATTTCATTACATCTCATGTTTTGTGAATTACCTGTACATTATTGTGAATTCTGTAAGAAATTAAGGACTAAAATAGCCCACATGCGTTGTGATGTAGTATTTGAAGTATTTCAAAATATTTGTCATCACTAAATTACAATTTACTAGTTTATAAGATACTAATGTAAAATGTTACATTCACATAGCACATCAAAATACAAACTAAAAAAATCCTATACACTGCACTGAAAGACAAAAATCAACTTATTGAATATAAATATGAAGGTTCATATAGGTAGTCAGTGTAATGAAGTCTGCATTGACCAAACAATGCAACTTTTTGAAGAGCGATTAAAAACTTTAAAAAAAACAATATTACCAAACAGTTCATAAATTGACTACGGAAATGTTAAAGTTCTCAATAAAAAACAAAATTATAAACACGCCATATCATGGAATCAATGTATATTTAAAGAAACCCTAATGCTGGCGACTAAAAAAAATAGAGAACATATTTTCTATCTACACCCATAAAGGGCACACTGTATGTTATGGCATTTTTGAATTCTGCATTATATTCTGAATTCTTCAAAAATCCGCATAATTGGTATTTCAAACGTAAATGTTTTTTATAATTTTTAATTTTCCATTTAAGTATGCCATGACGGTTCCGATTTATTCTAATTATTCCTGTAATGCTAGAGAAATCTATGTCTCGTCAAAAACACAAATTTACATAATTTATAAGCAAATATCTACAGTACCTACAAGTACCTACAGATATAGCTATAAGAAAATACAATTTTGTTCTAATGAAATGTTAAGAAGCTGAGGTGGCTTTGAAAACATTGAAATAGTTAGCTTGTCAAATATTTGTGGTTTATCGAGGTTTTTATTGTGTTTTATTTACATTTCTTTACTTATTTTACATTTACTTATTAAAATTATTTACATTTCTTGCTAATTTTGTTCAAAGTTCAAATTTATAAAAATGATGAAAAGTGGACATCTTTGTGCTGAACTATGGCGTGATAGACAATGTCCAGCGAGAAATTATTTTATTCGTCTTGAAAATCAAATCAGAGGAAAGCCCAACAAAAACCCCAAACAAACAAACAATCCCAAACAATTTTTTTTTACTTATGAATGATCAGAAATTAATGTTTTGGCTGGAATAGAAGTTGTAAGATTGTTTCTTTGAGGCAAATTGGGTTTGAATTGGTCATCAGTCGCCAAAGAGTGAGCCGAATTTAGTAAATTTCAAGTTAATCTTTGTCACCTGAACAAACTCAAGTACGTTCAGATCTATTATTCTAATTCGTTAGAGTTATTGGATTCAATTGATAAGTTTAAGCAAACTAGTGATGTTGGAGGGTTAGAAATACTCTTCATAGAAACTCAAGACTTGCAGGATGAGGCTACAGCTACAGCTTCTGTCTATATAGGTACTTCTCAGTATTTTCAACCAAATCAGAAGTGGGATTTGAAATTTTCAGGTGATCTTAGACTTTCAGTCATGCATCAGCGTATGGCATCGGTGCAGTTTTGCCTCAACGTTTTGAAGATGGCGAGAAAGTTATTTATTATTTCTCACGTTCATTGACAAATGAAGAACGAAAATTTAGTGCTATGGAAAGGGAACTAGTTGTTGTCATATGGTCATTATAGAAGCTACATCATTATCTAGAAGGTTTCCACTTCAAGGTCATTACTGATTATCACTCTTTATTGTGGTTGCACAGACTTAAAGACCCTCAAGGTCAACTTGCACTTTGGGCATTGCGTTTACAACCTTATGATTTCGGAGTTATTCACCGTAAAGGATCAGAAAATGCAGTTCCAGATTTTCTTTCTCATGCAGTTCCTGATACACATCCTTTTGAGAGAAAAATTGATAGCAATTGCCATAATTATAATTATAAATTATCATAATTACAATTGCCTTAAATGTTATAATGATTCCTTGTACTGTAATTGTTGATAGCTTTCCACAATTATTAACATTAAGTAGTACCTAGTAAAGATAACGTAGAGAAATCAAATAGCATTTTATGATATTTTTTAATGACGATAAAATTCTACGATATAAATTCTTGCTTACATTATAGAAAATATAGCGAAATAAGTGATTCTTTTAGACACTTGGACGTGATAGACTGCAAACGACTAGTAAGATGATACATTATGCACCGAAAGTTCTGCAACGTGGGGTTATTTACTGCACCCTCGCTTACGTTGGCACACCCTAACTGACAATCACGAGCAATTCTCCTAACGTCCTTTGGTAAACAACGAAATTCCGGCTGTTAATCTCTCTATTGTCATTTCATCTGTTGATGAAATTTCCCAATGCTAGATGAGAATTAAACACGTCACCCCACAATAACTGCCCGTAGATGATGAAAATGTGACATGAAAATAAATAGCCTGCGAGCTGCAATTATGGAGGAAACATAGCCCGTAGGGATTCTTAAATATATTAACGAATTCAAATTCTTAGGGAGAGTGACTTGTTTTTATATAACGATTTTCAACTACGAACGTCTAGTAATTCACAACAATATAATGAGAAGCGTAAGGAATGTACACAAAATTTATTCAGAAAAAGATTCACTAGAAATAGTGAAAGGGGTATTATGTAGAAGCTACAAGCTCTCATTATTGGGTGTTGAAATTTGAATTAAAATTCCGGTGGGGCCCTTGATTAGATGTCACCTTATACATTTATTGCTATGCCGTCAAATATCCTATTGAAGAACATCTTCCTATTGTGCATATACTTACTCGTATGTGTCGCTCGCAGATTTGGTACGGTAGTTTTCGTTGAATGTGGTTGTCTGATGTCACTCAAGTTTTGTGTCAACTAGGAGGTTAATGGCATTTATGAAGAATATTTGGGTTATTTCTAGAATGTGGTCTTTGATTTGGCTTATTTTGGCTCTGTTATGTAAATGCTCAATTCCCAGTGTACCTATCACAGTTTATACCTATATTTTTGTTTCTTTAGTAATTTTACTAAAATCTTAAACCGAACTTGGTACAGCAATCGCAATTTATGATGGCGTCTCATTGCGCACGTAAATGTACGCCTCCGATTAATGCCATTGGTAAAACAAATAGGGATAATATCATAGCGGCGCGGCGGGTAGGTTTCGTTCGTGGAAGGTGTTTAATACAATAAAGAAAACTAGTCTTTTACGTGTAAATATTACTTTACCCCTTCGTGATTTTAAAAATGTATATTTTACCTCTCGATAATTTTGTATGTATTAAAAAAGTAATATTAGTAGAAGCTAATATTACTTTGTAATATACCTAAATATATTTTAAGAAATGGTATATAAAAATAAGTAAACAGTATCTAATACACATATTGTATTACAACAGCACACAATTTGGCATACTATGAAGCAATAGAAATAGTAATAACAATATGATGTTGTGATGTATAATGTAAATAGTCAACACTGTCCATCACTGTCCAAGTACAAATCAGTGTTATGACAGACTAGACTCATTCAAGTTTATAATTAGTCGGTTCACTTCGCTTTCTATGTCTATAATTGACTTTGTTTATTTTTGACAACGTTTCTAAACACATTCTTCGACGTTTAACATCCAAGATTAAACGTTATTTTTTTGGGTATACGTTGTTTTTAACTGTAGCCCAAATTAACTCAATTGGGTTTAAGTCTGGATGATACGGCAGGAGAAACATCATCATCAAATTTGTATCTTTCATAGTGTTCTTTATTATTTTTAATCATTTGATATAATTTAGCTTTCAAGGCAGTTGGTTGAAAATATAAATGGTTTCTAGTGAGCCATCATCTTCTCTTTCTTAGAATTTGATATAGGAGCTCGAATAACCTGGACATTATGGTAGGGGGCATGGTATCGGTTATTATGGATATTAGCAGATATATTTGAAATTACTTTTTCTTCCAGAAATTTACCCTAATTTTCCGAATTAAATTCTGAATGATAATCACCAGATTTGGTACCTGATTTAAATATTAAGATACCATTAGGTATAAAACCCATTTCTCTTCCTATATGTAGAATACCTAATATTGATCCTGTAGATATATTTGCAAAAAATCCTTTTGTAGAATCAAATTATCAGTCCAATGAAAAGAAGATGTGTGTCCACTATGTAAGTATGTTTTATCCAAAAATATTATTTGTCTGTTCTAACTACTGAAGATTTAAAAAAAAAAAATTAATTTGCAAAGCCCTGATTTCCATTTTTCAATAAGAACTTTTATGTTATTCTGTGTTCTCCTGCACCTAAAGCTAATTTTCTTTACAATTGTTGTTCATGAAGTTTCCGATAGATTGAGACAGTTCTTCAGAAATCTTCTGTAATTTTTTGTTGCAATTTTTTACTGTAACACGACAACCCTCCTCATGTTTATATCATAAATAATTTGTTTCGAAATTGATATTTCGGTATATCCGTGATTGTTGATCTTCTTAGACGTTTCTTTCCAGTACTGGAAAACTTTACTTGACGGCTGCTCACTAATGAACTTTGGCGTTCTTTAACCACTCTCTCAATGGTATGCACATAAATACCTAATATAAAAAACATACAGAACTCTACTGAAATATTAAACCTAATATATTTTACCTTTTACTATGATGTAAAAAATAACTATATATTAAATAATAATGATGATAATAATAATAAATAATAACTCCGAGGGACACAAGAGTCCACAGCGGATATTGGTATGGAGTGTGGGTTGGATAAATGTGCACTAATTCATCTCAAGAGAAGACGATGCGGGGACTACGAAGATGATGCGCAGCTGGTAGACGGAGGCATCTTACACCACCTTGATGCCGGAGAGACGTATACCTACCTGGGTGTGCCACAAAGTCACATCCAGGAGGTAAATATTACAAAAGACGCTCTCCGCGGCAAGTACCGCCACCTGCTTCGACAGATCTGGTCCTCAGAGCTGTCGGGGACCAACAAGGTGGCGGCGACAAATATGCTTGCCGTTCCGATTCTACTCTACTCCTTTGGAGTAATCAAATGGACACAGGAGGAGCTGCAGCAACTCGACGTAGGTACCCGCAAAATGATGCATCTCTGCCGGAGTTTGTATCCGAGATCGTCCGTTCCGCGGTTATATCTCCCACGACAATAGGGAGGCCGTGGACTCTTGGGATTGGAGTGTCTCCACAACAGAGTAACTCTGGACACAGCCTGTAAAATTATCAGGAGTTCGGATCCCCTACTCCTAATGGTCAAAGACCATGAAGGAGCTGGCGTAGGAGCTTTTATATATAGGGCAGCACAAAGAGCAGCTAATAGCCTAGGTCTCGACTTCGACACCGAGCAGAATAATCCAAACTCTGTCACCGAGTTGGACCCTGAACGGATGAAAGCACACCTTCGGGCTGCTGGAAATACACTTCGTTTTCAGCAGCACAGGGATAAGCCATTGCACGGAATCTACTATAGAAATATAGAAGACTTAGGTTTATCCCAAACTGACCTTTAGCTTTTTGAGGTCAGCTGGGCTGAAGTCAGAGACCGAAGGTTTTATATTAGCTTGCCAAGATGGTGTATTAAATACCCAGGTCTACCGAAGCCGCGTGATGGGTATAGAAGTGCCTGAGGTCAGCTGCAGAGCATGTCGTCGGGCTCCAGAGACCATTATGCATTTGCTGTTAGCTTGTCCAGCATATGCGGTCTATATCCATCGACATAACGCGGCATTACGAGTGCTGTATTACCACCTACGGCACTCGTACGGTATATATCAGACACCGGTGTTGCACCATGCTCCGGGGGATATTGAGTCCATTGTGGGGAATGAGAGGTCCCGGTTATACTGGAACTATTCATTCCACACCGTCAGGCGGATACAAGTCAATAAGCCTGACATAGTCCTCCTCGACCACCAACTCAATACGATGTTCGTTATAGAGTTTTCGGCTGCGGCCGAAAAGAACATTGTCTGGAAAGAGGAGGAGAAACGGACAAAATATCGAGATTTACTCTCTGAACTCCGCAGGCTGTACCCGGGTTATTCTGTTAAAATAGTGGTTCTTATTATTAGCTCTCTCGGAGGTATGCGACAATCATTGCTCTCAGAATTAAGAACCATCCCAGCATGCCGTCAATCGGCAGAAGTCATCGCTGGGAAGATGCAGAAGGCCGTCATACTTGGCTCGTTGCGTCTACTCAGGATACATGAATTGCGACCTCAATGACCGCTTACCCCGCGGATTATTATGTATAATGCACTAGAACAGATAATATAAGCTTTTTTCCGAGCTTTTTTCTTACTGCGTATTAAGCTCCTTTCAACACGTACTTAAGTAAATATAAGTAATAAATAAAACGTGCGTAAAAACAATATTTTTTTATTTTATGTAAATTTTTCTTGAGAAAAGTTTAAAGCATTATTATTAATGCACCTGTCGCTTGGGATGTTTTATCTTTCCCTTTCTTCAATGTTTGTTTGTTCAAATTTGAAGATGACGTACAGTGCTCCAGAGTTTAAGTAAGAAAAACTGTAAGTGAATTGAAAGTTTAACACCCTATATCTTGTTAATGGTACATTTTAGGGCATGTTTCTATATGAAAGAGCCCTATTATTTTGACAAGTTCTATCGATTCTTAAAGTTCTTATGTTATTATGGTTAAAACTGATTTACACTGTATATGTATGCCACGTATTACAATTTTTTGAGCCTTCCAATGTTTAATATTTCCGGCTTATGCAAAATTGATGCATCATTTGTATACACTTTACAGAATATTTCTTTCTCTAACGTGAATTATGACTAGAAATTTCATTTCATATCAATATGGCTAGAAATATCTGAAATAATATATGGAAATATGGTTTTGGAAAATATGGTTTTATATATACCCGTATAGCTATAAGACGTAGCTAATTTCGGATGCTGGGGAAAAGTAGGTATATATAATATTAATATACCATTAAAGCAACCCCCAGCAAGCTGTGTGTCATGCGAGTAGCTCTGTCTACAGATTAATTATTATGCCCTTTTATAAAGCGGAACATCTGCGTAGGTAATTCATCAAAGAAACATGATGTGATGTATGCCAAATTACACGTACACCAAATACATTTCTTTTAATGATTTATTCGAGGGTGTATGTATATAAGTATGAACTGCATTGTTATATGCTATATATGATAATTAGAATTCAGCCATTTATGATTTGAAGTTGTGAAGGTAATTTAACGAGAATTTGATAAATAGTATATTATTATAATGAGATTAATGATGTTAGATGGTTTACAAGTAAGTACATTATAAACCATGCAGTCTATTGACTATGTCGAAAAAAAACCATAGGTAGAGGAACTAATTCGTTTAAGGTAATTTAATATTACTTGCAATAAAAATACACGAGAGAGACAACCAGCTTAAATCATCTTAGTGCGATTAGGTTTAACAATGTCTTCTGACTCAATGAGACATGATGTTTAATAATATGCTGAAATATAGTGGCTTACTCATTAAGTCTACTTAGAATACTTAGATAAATACTATAACATTATTGACAGGCTTACAAAACACTTGTAGAAACGTGTAGAAAGATATAAAAAATAGTACCCAATGTTACACCAGTCTGTTAAGAACCCTAGAAGGCAAACTATAATAGATATAACACTGGCTATATTGAATATATCCAAATTAATCCAAAACTGGCATGTGCCTGACATTGTCACAATGGCAGACCACCGGTGGATTAACTTTGAAATTAATCTTGTTAAAGCACCAAAGAAACCATTATCGAAGTCTCGGGAAGAACCTGGAAAAACTCGGCCTGCTCAATGATAGTTGCAGAATAGAGGAATATACAGACTCTTAAAACAGCCATAAGGAAAGCCTTTGAAACATCCTGCCCGCTCAGAGTTTCGAGAGCCTCTGGGGAAGCCAACAAATGGTGGCGCCGGGACTTGACGAACTTGAAACAGAGGACAAGGACAAATATTTCCTCCGTCCTTTAACAGAGCAAAACTGACAAAGCTTGAATCAGACTGGGAACAATACAAGACCCACCGGAGGGAGTTTAAAAACCTAGTGAGACAAAAACAAAAAAAGCATGGAGAGCCTACTGTGAGGAAATTGAAGACCTCAGAGTCTGCCAGGCTATGTAAAATTTTATAAATATACCAAACCATGATATAGGTATACTGAAGAGAGATTATGGCAACCACCTTAAAACAGCTGCTGTTATATTGAGTTTCTCTTTGCTTCCAAGTCACAGAAATATGGGAATTATAGGGACATGACTCGCAATATGCTTAAACAATAGAACTTACTTTATTAACACGACATATTTTGTGCTTAAAAGTATACTTACCGTCATAGTCATGACCAGTGCCTCATGCAAGAGGGTACAGTTATGCAGCTCTATAAGTCTATAAAGAGTATGCAGGACTAAACGGTCATCAAGTGTGCATTGAACCATAACTGTTCTCGTTCAAGAACGCCACCCTGATATAAATACTGGTATTTTTTCTACATTGTCATTTTGGATTCCACAATTCAAGAAAGATTCAGGTACCTGGACAATCGAGCACTTTTGGCAGCTGAAATGAGTTTTGGATGTATATTTGTCGCGGTGATCCTGTTTTGAGAAGAAGATTAGGTCAAGCTCGTAAGGCAGATAATACATATTAACAACTTTCTTATGGAGCTCAAGCTTTGAAAGATATTGTAAGAGATCACCATATCGCATTTAAAATGAATAATAACATTACTCCATATGGAAGGAGTGCCATATTTTGGAAATGTGTTCCTAGTTTTATGTGGCGTAGTACATATATAATATATAATGTTATTTGTTTATAGATATCTCTTTCTATTTATAGATTAATTTTTGTATATCCAAATACTATTTGCAAGAAAAATACACGAGAGACAACCATATTTAAATCATATTATTACGATTAGATCTAACAATGTCTTCTGACTGAATGAGACATAATGTTAAATAATATGCCTGAAGTGTATAGGTGCTTATTGTATAGGTGTATAAGTTACTTAGCTTATTGATAAACATTTACAGCTAAATTTATTGATAAACCTCTATTTAATGGCATAAACAGCTGTTTACAGCTATTTAAAGGTTCCAGTAAACTAAGGGCAGGAGGTTTGGTGGTATTAATTGGTATTTATCCATTTTTATGGATAAATTTTGATGGATTTTTTCCAACACCTTACGTTACGTCCTTAAGCCGAGTTGTTTAGTGGCATCAGAAGTTGGTGGCAAATGGACTAGAGAAAATTGTGTGCTCTTCGATAATCTTTTAAAAAGTTGTAAGCGACAGCTACTTAAACTGTTGATCTTAATGTCATACAGAGAAATTACGAAGTGTTCATAATTACATAATGTGAATTACTAAATATACGTACGAACAAATAATAAACAAGTAATATATATGTAATTTTCAAAGATAGAATCTTCTAATCAGCTATACATTAAAGCTTTTATGAGAATATCAAAATTTTGTATCAAATACCTTTATCATTATTGATATACCGAAAATAAGTTTTTAAGCATTGATTAAAAGTAATTTTTACGTGTATTAATTAAATGATATTGTCCTATATCTAACTCCACTCAGAAAGAAGTTATAGGTACATAAAGTACAGAAAAAAAAATTAATTTTTGTTTGTTTTTTATTTTTTTAAATATTTTGTTGCAAAAAAAATGTTTTAACATTATAGTTCGCCATTTCGTTCTCTATTTTTATAAATTTGGTTTATACAAAAAAATGTATTATGTGTATTACTAAAAACGCAGTTTTTGAGTTACAGGTAAAATACTTAAAAGTGGATAAAGCTCCACTGTTTTCATCGACATAGGTACCTAGTCAATAGACTATTGTATCAAAGGTGTATATATATATAGCATTCATGCATATCTAAGACAGTCATGGGTCGTGGCATAATGACTGTCAAAGTGATCATGTTAAACACTAAAAAGTGCAAAAATATACTTACCTACCACACAACACGATTCTACAAATACATCATTTAAGTAGAGAGGCCTATTATGTTATCCTTCGGTATACATAAATAAACAATCACAGTGAAATGTGAATTCCATGTTGATGTTATGATTTATGTAATATAATGTATCGATCGACATGTGGTTGACTGTTGTACGAACAGCGACCGGGCGGACCTCCCACTGATCACATCATCTGCATCTGCAGTTTGTAACAGCCTACGTGTCGTTCCCCGGCATGGGCCAATATAATATAGATAGATACCCGATTAGGGATATGTCACGGCACAACTGTTGGATCTGGCTCTACGTACATTTTACGAGGTAAAAAAATTAACTGCAGTTTTGTTAGAACGCCTGTGTAATATGATGATGCATATACGAGAAGTATTAAGTAAGTAAGAAGTAGGTTAAATAATCTGGTAGTACTCCACTATGAATACAATTATTTTGACTTTAATTTGGAATGTAAAATGAAAAATATATTCTAAGTAAGTTTTCTATTAACTTATAAAATACGCAAAAGTGTCGTATAATAGTATATTATATACCAAGGGACTAAAGTGTATCATTTAATTCCGCGAGTAGGGTTTGTTGCACGACACTCAAGGCACGAGGACAACAACTACTCAAGGGATTAAATCACTTTAGTCCCATGGTAAATGTTAAAAAACAAAATTTTAAAAAATAACATTATTTCAATTATTTTAGCACAATACTTCAATACTTTAGCAAAAAATGCATGTAAATAAAACATATTATACTAGAGTCCAGAATAATAGAATGTGTTACTCATGCGGTTTAATTTTAGTGAACCAGAAAAAAGAAGGTCAACATATCAAGTCATATTTTCTTATAAAAAAGTTCTTAACAACATTTTGGCTGCCTGGGTATTATAAATAATATCGAAATAAAGGTTGTGTATAGCTAATCATATCTGTGCCAGCATGTTAGTGATTTTGTGATAAATAATATGTTGTCTATAAATATGTTCTATAGATATGTAAATATGTTAGAGTAGAGGCACCAGTTATGGCCACTGTACCACCACTTGTGGCCACTTCTATTGAACTAATTGCATTATAAGGTTGTCAGAAAAGCTAATTGAAAAATAGCTACGTCACAGGACTCTGTAGCAACCTAATTCAAGATGTACATCGTTAGATGGCAATAGGTTAGCTTTAGACAATGTCAAATGGCAAATGGTGTTATAAATGAAAATCCTTATAATTCAGGTAACAACAGCACACATTTAATCTTTAATTGCCATCTGCATCCCTTAATACCAATAGCAAATATATGCAATAAGTAGTGAAGAAATATGACTGTACTTAAATATGAATGTATTTAGTAATATTTTTATTAAAAATTAAGGTTGGCGTAGTTTTGTTTCCCTGGCCATAACTGGAATTAATTGTGTGACTTTCTGGTTATAGCCATGATGTGGCCATAAATGGAATTGAGGAAATCTAGATATGGCCATATCTAGCGCTATTGTACAAAAATACTAATTGCACTAGCGCTATTGTACAAAAATAAAGTGCGTTTCATATATTATTATAAAAATAAAATATCTATGATGATCATAAGTGGAGATACATGTGGCCATAACTACTGTTGTGTGGCCATAACTGGAAAAATGAACTTATTTTTCTTCATTATTTTTTTGTTGCATTATGATAGAAAATATAGTACTGTTGTACTATGAAACCTTTAAAATATAACTTTATATTAGTATGTAGAGATTTTACCTCAAAGATCCGTGGATAATAGTATTTAAGATACTTGCTTTAATTAGCTTATATGCTAGTAGATTCTTTTTTGAATGGGCGCCAGTTCACAATGAATAATTGTGAATTTATTATTTATGTATGTATGTCAATTTTATAATCATACATATATATATATATATATATATATATATATATATATATATATATATATATATATATATATATATATATATTATATATATATATATATATATATATATATATATATATAATATATATATATATATATATATATATATATATATATATATATATATATATATATATATATATATATTTATATATATATATATATATATATATATATATATATATATATATATATATATATATATATATATATATATTTATATATATATATATATATATATATATATATATATATATATATATATATATATATATATATATATATATATATATATATATATATATATATATTTATATATATATATATATATATATATATATTTATATATATATATATATATATATATATATATATATATATATATTATATATATATATATATATATATATATATATATATATATAAAATGGGAATCTATTATAGTTTTCTTATTTGAATTTAGATTTAGAGCATGTGACCACTTTACCTCAAGTTGAGTTCAAAATAGACTTATTAAATAAAAATGGTACTATATGTTTTATATATTGTTTTAGGATTTAAATTTTTAAGCTCCAGAAGATGTTGTTTACTGTTAAAGCCATAACTTGTCAAATATTGTTTGATATGTGATTAATTTTTTTAATATTGAATTTATTCTGGAATAAAAAATATTAACTAGGACATTCATTTATTCAAAATATTTATATTTTGCTGGTGATTCGTGAACATTAAACAAAAATAAAACATAATCCATCCTGAGACCACCTATCATACCTTAGATTACTAAAAACATGAGATATCAAAATCCTTGACAAACAATGTTAGACACTATTGTGGTGACCCTTGAACACTCTTGGGATTACTGGGATGTCTTCTTGAAAATATACTTTATATACTTTTTGATATGTTGATTTACTGCTTGGATATCCTTATCTGGATATGACGAAAACCACTGTATAAGTATCTAAGATACCTTGTACCTGTTAATTACTACTTGGATAAACCAATGTTCTCTGGAATTCACTAATATTCTTTACATAATCTTTTGGAAATACGTGTAATAATGTATAATACCTATGTAGCTTGATAACAAAATAATAAATTACAAGGTGTACATTGTACAGTGTACAGCATGACTACTGCATAGATTGTTTTAAAGTTAGAGTAAAAAAGCACTTTTGTTTGTAAATTTTTGTGTTAGTGTAAAAGAAGCACTTGTTTTGTCTCTCTATTACATGCCTAATTTTCTTAAATATTGAAATTGAGAGAGAATCCTTACAAATTTACCTTCGATATAAAAAAATCAAATCGGACTTAAATTAACAGTTATTGATTAGCAAACTACATTAACATTTGAGTAGATCGATTATTTTTTCTGTGTATTTTAATCTGTGAGGCTACAAAGCGATTTTTTAAAAACCAAGTACTTGATCATGGTGTTTTGACTTCCTTATATTTTTGAACCATTTTCTTATTTTTATAGTTTCATAGAAGTTCTCATATTGCAATGTTTATGTATGTGGTGTCCGTGAACTTGATAATGATCGAACTTGGCCTCTTTATCCATCTAAGAGTAATAAAAATGCCAGCGAAAGTGTTCCGCATGCTGCAATTTCCCACTGCTTAATTTCTGCGCGCATAACTACGATCTGAAACAATCTCTCATGCGAGCATATTATATTACTTCAATCATTATTCCATGGTCATTATGGTCTTTATATAACATGTAAACAGATCTAAATTGTTCATGAACACACTAATGTCACACGACGTGTCTGGTGTATGACTTTCGGAAGTAATTGTATGTACTTGTTCGTCTTGGTTTTACTTTTCTGAATTAAGTGAATTTTATGGTGGTTGCGGTTGTGATTTTAAATGAGAATATGCCAATAGGAAATATATTAGACACTATAAAGATTATATTCTATATAAGGTTACATATACGTACCATCGAGTCGCGGGCAAAAAAAATAGGATGTCTTATAACGTATTTTTACTAAAATATAGTTGTGTACTTACTTCTTTATAGTTGTGTATCTTACTTTAATTTTTGTGACATTGTCAGTTAGTTGTCAAAATTCATTGTAAGTGTGCCAAAATTAATATACCCCACATAAGTTAAATCTGTAATTATTTCTAGAGCAGATGGTCAATGAGATAAATTGCACTGCGTTATAATATTAACAAAATTCGGTATTTAACATTCAAACAAAGTGGAGAATAAACGGTACAACAAACGGTTAGTAGAAATCCTGGATCAGGGAAACGAAGGATATCAGCTTAACAACAAGATTTACAATTGGTAAATACATTAGTAGAAAGTCCAGTTTACTCAGTTATTAAGGCTGCTGAAGAAACGAATTTTCCTGGATCGAGTAGTACCTACTGGTCGCCCGCGAGTAAGAGAATCGGAGCTACTACTTTATCGTCTAGCAGCACATAACTTACTTATATAAAGCTGATCATAAAGCAACTCGAGTAGGATTTGCGCTTGAATTTTTAGTGCGTGATGTAAATTTTTGGAACAATGTAATCTTTACAGACGAAAAAACTTTCCAATCAACACACAAAGGTCGTATTCGTGTTTACAGATCTCCGACTACTCTATTCGATGAGAAATATATATCTACCAATGACAAAAGTGGTATATCTTCCGTTAATATGTGGTCTTGGATATCGGCACGTGGTCCTGGTGTCTTGTGGCATATTGAGGAACGATTTAATGGTAAAACGTATATTAGGATTTTAGACAATATTATCCTCCCTGTGTCACAATTATTTCCTAATAATGAATTCATCTTGCAACAAGACAATTACTCTGTTCATACTGCTCATACAGTAACTAGTTGTTTTCAAGATAACAACATTAATGTTCTTAACTGGCCCAGTCATAGTCCAGATCTTAACGCTATGGAGGATGTATGTGGACTAGTATTAAGAAGTATACAAAAATGTGGTACCACGGAATGCCCAAGAATTACCGGAAATCGTAAATAATGCATGGAAAAATATTATTACTAATGATTATTGTATAAGGTTATTTAATTATATGCCAGACAGACTAATAGAAGTTATAACTAGAAATGGTGCAATAACAAAATATTATAGATAGTTAGATTCTTGTTGGATTTGGGCCTCTGATCCAGGATTTCTCCTAAGTGCCGTTTATTCTCCACTTTTTTGAATTGTTAAACATCAATTTTTTGTTAATCTTACAACGTACTGCAATAATGTGTCTCAATGACTATCCATCATTTGCTATCGCAAGCAATAACAACGGCATTACAATAAAAATAAAATAAAACGGCTAACTGTTTTATTTCGGCTAATAATCAAATAGTGACAGATTTACATTAGAAAAAAGTAGCTGTCCTATTTTTTTTGCTCATGACTACTTTTTCTGTAACATTTTTTATAACAATACTTTATTCTTTTAATTTTTAATCGGACGTAAAATAAAATTTTCCTCTCTTATGTTACCCGAATTTTCCTGTTACCTGTTGTGTTCTGTTGAAGCATACTGTTTTCTGTAAACCAGCAGGTCTTCCATATACCACAAATTGTATTGTGTCACGTTTCTTCAGAACTCGGTCCAAATTTTGGACTGAGAGAGGGGCTTATAAAAATTGGATAGAAATTATACATGAGAACTAATATTGTCATAGAGTCCTATGACAATTATGATATTAAGAGTAAGAGTTAATTCAAAAAGACTACAAAGAAATTTATCTTTAGCGATATGTATGTTCGTGGTTTCACTTCCACTATTATAGCACTTAGGCCTCATTAGGCCCTTTGTGCATTCCTCCTTTTTTACTTGAGTATTTTTCTTTAAACCATCCTATTTATTACGGATGGCTAGGTGCCAAAGTCATTACAATATTTATGTATAATAGTATGGTTCTGAGTTACCGAAATTTAATACTCTAGCCTCATTACCATTTATCTGGGACCACGCTCTCGCGGCACATGTTGAGTGTTCCCAAGATCGATTAATTTAGATAGGTTGGCTCGTAACTTACGATCCGACCACGCGACGCCATCTTTGTATAAATAATGCTAGTATAATTTATTATATTTTCCTATCAAAAGTCACAAAATATGATCTTATAATGTTATTAAATAGTATTTATATATAAAAATCACAAAATAACTGGGAAAGTTTCTCAGAGAACTTGAAAATAAACTGTCAGACAAAATACAGAGACGACATCACATTTCCCCCTTCCGCAAAAGTTACGAGGCAACCTATCTAATTAAATGGATCTTGGAGTGTTCCCAGGTCTCAGTAGGACTCCACATCCCATCCCTAAACCTGCCTAGGTCACCCATCCAAGTGCCACCAACGCCCGTCTTGCTTAACTTCGAAGACGGAAATCTTACCGGTCAAGTCTCGCGGCTAGGCGGTCCCTCTCTTTAACGATATATAATACTACAAGTTCACAGATAGTTAGAAATTGGTATATTAGATTAGAGATTCAGCAAGTCAAGCAACTTCATGTTTTTATAAATTACTTGACGTGACTTGAAAACCAAGATTTTCCAAACTCCACTACTTGACTTGATATCAAGAAGAACTTAAACAAAAATCTGCTTAACCGATGGACGATATAATAAACATGTGTGCTATAAAAAAGTTAGCAAAGTAGCCTACCTACCTATTTAAAGATTAGAATGTTTTTTGAGAGTTAAGTTTTTATTTATTGTTTTTGTTATTTTCAGATATATTTTATATTTTTTTATGTGTGTTTTTGTTTATTTTCCGAAAAATGGCCACCCTAAGAAATTTGAATACAGGTCCTTCACAGGGCTAGGCTACGCCACTGACCATGTGTGGATACCGCAATGGATTATGTTATAGCAACTCAGAAGATAAGCTACCAAATGACGACAATGATAATGACGAACTAATTTCATATCGTATTTTCGTATTTTTATTGAATTTGTTATAAGCTTCATAATTATTACAGCTCTCTGGGTGAGGGGTCAGCTAGCAAAAAATCATGCCGGCATTTTGCATCTTCAAACATAATTGCATAATTAATAGATTTTAATAAAAACACACTTTTTAATTTTTATTTTTTATGGAATAATATGATATTAGAATGCTACTGCATCGAAATAACCTTTTATGGGAAAGCCGCCCTCTCCCTCAAGACTATTTTCAGGCTGTGCCACTGGGTTAATAAATCTGTTTACTTTTTTTTTAATTCAATAAGTAAATAAAAGGTATGCTCATTGTACTAAATATATTTTCTATACGTTTTCCGTTATTTTCTGCAAGCTGTATGGCACACAACTCATTTAAACATGCGCCAGATGAATTACGTTTTAATGTCACTCGAATATTCCACTTAAATGATTACCTAAACTTTCCTTGAGGTTGACAGCTTGTAAAATTCATCCCGTATTTCCGAGAAACTGCGAAAATGGTTATTTGCCGAGATAGAATTCCCGTGATCTGTGTTGCCTTAGACCGCAAAAATAATATGATACAGAAGATACTTCGTCGTTAATCGGCGATCAGAAATTCCATGCACGCAGGCTTGATGGAAAACCCGAGCTCGCAATTGCAGTGGGAACACATTTGGAATGAAACATCTAGTCACCGGTGTGGCATGTCAAATCAACGGGAAGAGTAGGTGCAGATACAAAGTAGCGAATTAATAAAAGATGGAAACAATGTGGATATTTTTTGGATAAATGAATTCTCGTTATTGTCGCATTACTCAGTAATATAATATGAGCATGCAACTGTCTAAATCTCTTCTATACAACTGACGTTTGCCTACATGAGTATGCTGTTACATGTTTACAAATTATTCAACTCAAGAACCAGCCTTTATATGGAAGAAGACATTATTGTATTAGAGGCATACACAAAACAAATTTATAACGTTAGTAAATAAATGTTTATTATAATGCCTCAAAAGAAATCTGGAATAAATATGATTGGCACAAAATCCTTGAAGCAACTAATAAATTGTAATTATTATACTATTGTGTATGTATTATACGTTTATTTATTTGTTAAGCAGTATTAAGTGACAGCCCCAAAAATACATCAAAATTAACCCAAAATAGTACCTATATTGTATATCAAGGGCGGAACGAAGACTATTTTAATTATTAATATGTTATGTAAAGTTATCGAGTGTAATATTATAAGAGTTACCCACAGCATAGCACAGCACAGGCCGATATCGCTGCTTATCGATACGAATCTATCTATCTATAACTAACTACTATGTATCTGTCAATAGCTAACTCATCGATACGAATTAATTTACACGACACTGGTGGGCTGAGAACAATCAATAGCGACGGGCGAAGCCGTGACGTATGTTATCTTTTTTCACCAATTCCACCCTGCACATTGTCTTGAACACATCAAAACGTTCTTAGAAGTTAGTTTGATGCAAAGTTTGTAAAGTTAAACGTAATATAGGTTACCTCAAAGAGCAGAAGGTAGAGCGAGGATAATGCGGTGGTGATGAAGAGTTTGTGGCGTCCGCTGGCGACCCGAGAAAGACGGCAATACTATTTTAGGACTATACTGTTTTTATACAAATTCAATAAATACAACAAATTAAAATTAAATTAAATAGCCTGCAACAAACTAACAGACTATAGTATAAGCGCAAGCAAACAGGTGCCTATGACCTACGAATAGAGTAGTAACCAGCTACGCGCATGATTGGTCAAAACGTAATATCGTTATAATGATATTACGTTTTGTTGGTTATAAATAATTTATCGCCGGAAAAATCTGTTTCAACTGAAATTACATTAGACAAGTCATAATAATAATTATAAAATATCGATCACTAATAAACTGTGTATAAATTAAAGGATTAATGCAAAATAATAAGTATAAATAAGGGTTTCGAGAGTCTAGCTGGGAAGCAAAGCATAAAATGTCGAGGGAACGCGTCACACAACAAGTGAAATTACACAAATTTAATTTAACTGTATGATAATATTTAGAATTCAAAATTATATAATATGATAATCAAAGTGTAATAGTTTTGAGTGAACTTAAATAAATTAATTAATATGATACAATCTGATTGGCCAGATCAAAATAACATAACAAGAAAAGAAGTAAGTAATCAGGAAGTTGCATTTGTTGTTCATTACGGTACATCGGTAGAAACTACAAACATTATTGAGAGTCTAGTTACGGCGTTCAAAGAAGCAACAGGCACGCTAAAATTTATTATAAATTAATTGTAAATTCAAAGCAATAATAATTGTTAATTTGTGCCAAGTAAGCAATAATACCAGTATAAATGTAGAACCAGAAAAAAACTGCATGAACAAGTGTTTTCGTCGGTTTTTACAAGTTTGAAGTGAAAGGCTTGGTAGCGTCCCAGCCCAGTAGAAGAAATTTGCGATCAATATCAAACAAGAAAAAGAAACAATCTTTCACAGTAATTAAAGTAATAGAAGATTAGAAACTACAGTAGCTAGAATAGATTAGAAACTACAGTAGTTAAATGCTATGGCGAGATCCAGCGAAAGGCATTCAGTCAGCATTCCATTGGCAGTGCAGCGACATCCCGCTAGATGACACCACCACCAGATTCCAGCAGCATTTGTTAGTTCGTGTACCAGTGAAACCAAAAAAGTGATAAGTTTTGTGCGTGGTGATAAAAGGATTAACATATTTTTTCAAGGTAATACATAATTCCAAATTTGCTAGTATTAATAAATATTGTGTCAGCGGTCCCATGTAATATATTTAAGTTACGTAGGTTTTGTCGCAGGATAGGAGTAAGGTTCTAAGATTTTGTTTATTTTATTAACCATATCTGATAATAAACAGTCATATGCAATCAACTTCTTCTTTCTTGTTTTGAAAATTTCAGGACATAATTGAAAAACTAATACAATTTGAGTTTCACTAAAATTTAATAAATTTAATAAAATTTTGCATACAAATGATCTTTTAAAGAAATCTTTATAATAGACCTAATTGGACCCCCTCTAAGACTATAGACTCATGACTAAAGTGATCCTTCAATTAAAATTAAAATTAGTGTTCATAGAACTGACGCCCATAAACAGGTAATGATTCAATAGGGAGGAAAACAGAGTAAGTATCCTATAATCAGATTCCTAGAGTATAGTATATCCTATAATCAGATTCCAGTATCCTATAATCATAATTTTTAATTTGCTTGAAGGATCACTTTAGAGTCATGAGCACTTCATGTCTTAGAGGGGGTTCAATTAGGATCATTAGTTTTTGCATAAAATGTCTTTAGAATTGTTGATAAATTAAATTAACGACTCATTATCATTGAATTTAATTGTATGCAAAATTTTTTATTAAAAATGTTATATTTTTGTGAAGCTCAAAGTTGTATCAGTTTTTTAAATTATTCCCTGAAATTGCAAAACAAGAAATAAGAAGTTGTGATTGCATATGATTATGTTTATTCTTAGATAATGTTAATGTTAAAACAAAATTTTAAAAAGAAAAACCTATTATTATCCTGCGACAAAACCTACTTAACTTAAATCTAATAACATGGGACCAAGTCCTCTTATTTATTTACTAATACTAATTTTAAGAAACAATATTTCTTAAAATTAGCAAATTTAAATCGTTTGTTACCTTGTTGTAAAATGTGTGAATCCTTTTATGACTTACTGCCACAAAACTTGTCACTTTCGAATACACTTACGCGAACTAGTAACTGCTGCTGGACTCTGGTGGTGGTGTCATCTAGCGGGATATTGCTGCACTGCCTCTGGAATGCTGACTCCCTTCGCTGGTATCGCGCCTGGGAATTTATTTACCCTCAAATTTATATTACTTGCTGCTGGGCTATAGTTATCAATCTGCTATCACCTGCTAATAACTGTAGAAGTTTGTTTCCTTTTCTTACTGGTATATTAACTGTAAATTTTCTTCCACTTGGCTGGGATGCTACCTAGCTCTATCCTTCTTTACTCGTAAAACCGACGAAAACACTTATACATTCAGTTTCACTGCTTCAAGACCATATAAACTGGTATTATTGCTTACTTAGCACAAATTAACACTTATTATTTAAATTTAAAATTACTAATAAATTTTTATAAAATTCAAGAGCGTGTCTGTTGCTTTGAACGCCGTAACTAGACTCCTTTTAATTGTTGGTTGTTGCTACGGATGTCCCGTAATAAAAAACAGATGCAACTTCCTGGTTACCTACTTCTTTCTTGTTTTGTTATTTTAATATGGCCAATGAGATTAATTCATAATATTTGATTTATTACATTGCATTTGAAAGTATAAAATTTTAACTATCACATAATATTGAATTCTGAATACGTTCATACAGTTAATTTCAATTTCTGACGTATAACTTCACTTTCTTTCTCTGTGGCGCGTTCCCTCTACTTTTTACATTTTGCATCCTAGCTAAACTCTCGAAACCATTGTTTACACTTATGACATAAAGATCATGACATGTCACCTAATGTCATGATATTAATTCCACCTAAATTAAATATTTTTTGGTGTTTGCATGAACGTAGAAAAAATATTGTATGCAACTCCTACAAAAAGTGTTTATTGCACTCGACGTGTTGTCCAATTTCACAATTTCACGTCGCGTACAATAAACATTTACGTTTTGCACTTGTTGCATAAATAACTATAATTGTATGCTTGATACACAGTTATATTCAACATAAACAAAAGAAAACTCACCTAAATCTTCAAGATAATATAATAAATAATAAACACAAATAAATAACTTGGATAAAGATAAAGATTCATGAAGACTCACAAAGATATAATAAATATAAAATTAAAACTTCATAAGATATAAATCGCACATATAACGTCAAAATAAAGAGAGCTGGAGGACTGATTAAATATTCAATAAAAAATATCTCTCCATCTAAAAGGTCTTACTCAAAAGAACAATAAAATTATAGTTGCGGAACATAAAGGTTATATCACAAAAAAAATCCAGGAAATCTAACTGTAACGGCAATTGTTTTCAAAGAAGTAGTTTTTTACACTACTCTAAATTTCTGCCAGACATACCGTTAGACAGACACTTATTCATACTAACTTACTAACACTACATTAAGATATTAGGTGTTAATTAAGTTTAATGGCTCCTTTATGTATTTACAGAATGTTAGCTAAATGTTATTGATTATCACTTTAAGAGCATACTGTTCTTCATTAACCCAGATCTTACAGCAAATGTCTAGAACATCGTTCTAATTCATGGAGAATTTACGTATGTTCTGCTATTAACATTTTGCACTACGTTAATTTATTGTTGTGGTCAAGAACGGAGACAGAGATAAAAATAATTATTGATCTACCAACATTTTGTAAAAAATGTTTATTTAGTATTCCATTGTTCTTTGGATTTAGATCAGATGAATGAAATACATTAGGTATATTTTAATATAGTGGTACTAATGGCCCTTAGTGAACTTAGATTTAACCAGTCGCGTATTCAGGGAGGGCAAAAGGGTAAATTGCTCCTTATAGAACAATACAACCAATTATTAAACAATATTTTTTTATAAAGAAATTAAAATCTCAGTATCACTTTAGTAAAAAAAAAATAACTTCGCTATCAAGCTTGCAAATATTGCAAATAATATATTGAAATGCAACCTAGGGTGACGCAATTTGATCTGTCGCACTCAACAGAGAAACATTATTAATAGTAATTATTTTCGGTATTAATAATAATTAAAATCTTTAGTCTTAAATCTCGGCGAATATTTTAAATTAGTTACACGTTACTACTTGAATATTTTTTTTATTTTCTGTTTGTCATTGAACCATCTGTTTTCTCATGCTTGTTGCGACTTAGAAATCATTTTATTTTTTATTTTATTGATATATTAACATTTCTATTTTCTGTTTTTACTTATTTAAGATTTTTTAAAAATATTAATTTAATTTAACTTTGTGTTACATAGATAATGATGTCTGGATGTATATATTTTGCTTTTTCTCGTTTACTTTTACTCGTTTGTACTTTTTAAAAATATAAATATGTGCATACCTAATTTAACGTATGTATCGTTTATTATTCAGACAACCGATTCAAACGAAAAAAAATGTTTCAAGTGGTTCCCCAATGATTATTTATTTGCTTTGCCCTTCCCCCAGAACCTCAGTCTGGATACCCCATTCAATAAATTCATAAAACGTGGTTTAGTTTAGTTATTTATGCATATGTACATAGTTGGTGATATGTACATACTCACAGGAAAATATCCAACTAAAATTCCACCATTTTCCAATAGGGATTCCAATTTCCCAATTTTTTTTGTTGCATAAAAATGTTCTACCATACTGACAAATAAGATATGCAAAATATGACGCCTTAATTCCAAGTACTAAATTTGTTATAAATTATTAAAGTCTCGCGCGCGAGTTTCGAATAGGTTCAAAGTCGTGACGCCACATACTACAATTTATTTACAAACGACGAGAAGACCCATTCGGTCGGCTACGGGAGATCCCAGCACTCAACCGCTTGTTTTCATTCGGCCGCTTTCCAGCGCAACGCCTACCGAATATTGTAGGCTGTAACGTTAGCTATAGCGTTTCGGGCCGCGTCAATTTTATCGCTGTTTAGATCCTCAATACTGATCGCGCGGAATTAGAAATCTTGTTTTTTTTGTGAAGGACACGTTTACAACGTTACGCTATGTTTTTTAGTATTACTTTTATATTTAAAATTTTTGTCATGTTCCCTACCTATTGGCCTCATAGCGATTTTAAATCAAAAATGAACTCCGTTTTTTTAATGAAAAGGAAAAAAACGTAATGTATATGTTCCCTAGGGGTTCACTAGGATCCAAGAAATGACTAAATGTTTCTCGTTTAAATTTTCTTTTGATTATAAGCTCTAGGATACTGAAAGTTTGTCGAAAGAATTATCAAGTTTTGCGGTAAATAAACAAATTTTATGTTTATATGTTTTATGTACATTGTACGTTGTACGTTTATGTACGTAAATATGCAATAGTTCAAAAGAAACAGCTTCCTTTGTGTCTGCATCATTGATACGAAAGAGAAACAACTTTTTATATCAGAAAAAAAACTATTACTCCTCGTAACCAATTGATATGAACTGAAAGCAGGCTTTTACTTTCTATAGTTTAGTTTTTAGTTTCTCCCCGTTGCTACATTGTATCATTGAATGAAGGACTGTATGTATCTAAATTTAAGAACTGATTTAATGTATTGGCGCATTTTTCGCGGTATAAATAATTTGTATAAATAAGGACTGTATGTATCTAAATTTAAGAACTGATTTAATGTATTGGCGCATTTTTCGCGGTATAAATAATTTGTATATATTTGCGTTCGTGACTCGATAAAAAAATACGTGCTTTCTTCAAAAAAATTAGGTTTCTTTGTTTTTTTATATGTATTTATATGTAGTGGGGTGTAATAGAGTCTACATAGGCCGCCACAGATGTTAAATAGGTCATGGCTGTCTTTTAATAAAGTAATAAAATCTTAACACTAATGTGGCTCCTCCATACCTATATCAAGCACCCACCTAAACTTTTTCGTATTCTAACGAGTTCTTTAAAATTGATATGAACAATACTAATTAGTTACAAGCATTGCATAAAACAAGTTAACACTAATGTAAATTTTACGTTATTAGCCATCGTATCTATATAAGGAGAGTAACTGTTGTTCTATTAGATATATAAAAGATTTTTAATTACGTACATTTTTAGTTATATTTAGGACACGTAGTTCACGGAATATATATTTTATATATGAACCGAGTTTCCGTTATGTACATCAACCGATAATCTGTAAAGTGATATCCTCAAGTTTCGCACGCTGAGAATAATTTTTCAAACGCCTATAACCTTTGCTACTCCTTCTTTGTCACATATTTTGTAATTATCATTATTCCATCGTGTATAATTTTGGAAAAAAATTAATGTTGAAAGAGTGATTTATTTATCTACCGACATAAAACTTATTGGAGCATTACCCCCTATAAATGAACAATTTTCATATACATTATTAAATAGATTGCCAATTTGAACTTACTTACTTACCTATATTACATGCACTTTTAGTAGTCTGTCGAAATATATAAAAATAATGATATACATAAACTAATATATATATATATATATATATATATATATATATATATATATATATATATATATATATATATATATATATATATATATATATATATATATATATATATATATATATATTGTTGTGTATGTTACTTTTATTTTCAATTGCACGCTAGGTAACTTAAGCGTATAATTTAATTTTTGTCCTGTCTTGAGGTAGGCCAACCATTTTATGTTGCTAATTATGATGACATAGAACATATCAACATAAAATAAAGAACACTAACATAGAAAACTTTTTAAAAATAGGTACCTACCTCAATTTTGTAATGTGATATATGTGATATAATGAGGCAAATATTTTAACGAATATAAAAACAGTAATAATATAAATAAAATTAATTTATTTTGTCATTTATATTATATATGATATTATTTATATATGCGTGACAACGTGACCCAATATCTTACATAGAAATACATTTAGAAACATGCGTAATGTTGCGCTTGCACCTTTGTCACTCAAAATGCCAACACAAAATATGACGCTCCAGGAAGTATTATATTTCACATAAAATATTTAACATGTCATCTCAGTTTATACTTGCATACTCAATTCCAGAGTCGTAAAATGTAGATGTTTCCTTTTCCGTTTAAAGAAATACATACGCATCTCTAGATATGAATGTATTATGTTACAAATTAAGAAATGTGTTTAATGGTTGAAACATTTTATTGTTTTATGATTTATTATAAACGCATGAAATTAATTAAAGGAATTGGTTTTAAACGTCTAGTATCAATCCTGGCCATATTCTTCTGTCTCATATTCAATATAACAAGAATAACTATTTATGGCATGTATGAAAATACCGCAATTATTTGCCATTGCGGCTGTATGACATAAATCACATACAAAATAAATATCATTTTCGTAACGCCATATTCTAAAATGACATTTATTTGATAGTTTTAATGAATCAAGACAATGTTATTATTGACACGTGAAAAATAGAGAAAATAATGTGCAATATAGAAATTTTATTTCAGAAACGTTCAATATTTCGTTGTTTTGTTATTGGTTTATATGGAAACAACAGTAGAATGTAGGCATTACGACAACCTAACTTTGAAAATTTGCCATATTTTTACCAAGCTTTCTAATTCCGAATGGTAATACAAAAAAATGAATATAAATCGAGACAAAAATGTTTATTTTTATAGCACTATTTATATAGCACTATTTATATAGCACTATTTATAGCACTCGCTTTTGACTCGTACCTGCTATAAACGCACTTGTAAAAACAAATAGGTACTATTACTAACACACGGTTAGCATGTGTTTTTTGAAAAATGATATAGGCAACCCTTATTACACATTGCTGTTTTACGTGTTTTATATGCAAGTTTTTATAATAATAATACTATATAATTATAATAATATTAATACCGCTAGCTTATTAAAAATATAGAGAATTCGTAAAATATAAAGTATAATAAACTTTCAGCAGATGATAATAAGTACTTACCATATATAATTTCATGCAAATGTGAGGCATGTTTATTTAAAATATAATAATTTCTGTAAAAACTTGCTCATAAAACACGCAAAACAGCAATATGTAATAAGAGTTGCCTATATCATTTTTAAAAAACACATGCTAACCGTGTGTAGTAAGTGTTGCCTATATGCACTACTCATAAAATACATTGTTATTATATATTAAAGTAAAATAATACCCTTATCTGTTTTCAATCCAAGTATTTTCTGTTTATTAATCTATATAATATCTCCTTGTACGAAAGATATACTATATATTTCCAAGGTTGATAATTATATTAACTATGTTTTCCTATTTCTTTTATAAAACTATTGTATTTCTTGATAATCTTTTATGATACTTACTATTTCTGAATTTCTTAAATTTATAATACATTTTCATATCAATCATGCTACATTTGGACTAAGGTAAAGAGTTTAGCTAGGGTAGTATTTGAGTACAAGGTATAATAAATATTTATATATTATATTAAAATATTTAAGCGTTCAACAAATAAACAAAATTGTTTCTAAATGAACTTAAAAATTATATAAATTCTCACATTCTATTTCAAATTTTCAAAAGTAATCTTGGGTTACTTACAAAATGAATTAAATAAATGAAAACACGTTCTTTCGCTTTTATTGAAGCATTAATATGCAGCAACTGCATTAATATGCAGTGTTACTGATTTATAGGACATGGTACACAAAAAAAGTGCATAACATATCTGACTGTTATGCCTTAGTCGTTTGAGTATGAGAATATTATGAAATTACGGAAAAAATGCATTTGGATTTTCATGCCTTAGCCATCGAAGAAGTCAAAAATATGAAACGTTTAAAAGCTAAAGTGTCAAAATCACCTCGTATATTCTCACAAGCACCCGCTATACTATACAGCCAATATTTGCTATATACCAGTATCGCTACATTATAGTAATTAATGCGTTTTGTTTTTATTAACCTCATAGCATATGTAGCCTCTTATAGGGTTTAAAATAATCCGTTAAATGCAATGTTTTGCTCAATCTAGAAAAACATGTAGGAGTTAATAAAGTAATTGGAGTACGGGTATATCCAATAACCCCTCTAGGTGTTGTTGGAATATCACTGGCTGGTTTTTAAATACAAACGATAGTGCGAAAAGGTAAATTTAGTTTTCAGGTTTTGTTATTTTACTTTTCTGAACGTTCAAAATTTTTATTAAATATTTTTTTAAATATTGCCGTAGCGTGTGGTCACAAAGGTTCAATATTTTAGTAGAAAATCAGTTATTCCAGAAATTATATATAATTAAATGTAGTTACATTTTAAATATTATGAAAATTTTCATATTAAATAATAAAATGCATTAAATCCATTTACTCTAAATTCGTAAGTGGAAACAAATTAAAAAATAGAAATAAAAGATATATCGAGACAAGGCGTAATTTTATTGGCACAAAGTATGCATATTTCATTACGAAATATTCTACAAAATGCTTTAACGCAACTTCTTCTCCCATAAAACGACGTAACCATAATTCCTCAAATTGCTGAAATACATTCCGCAAAACGATGTTGGAATGACGCTTTATTAGACTTTATGTCTCCCCGAAGTATTCTATGAAGGCGGTTTTTATATTTAGATGCTCGTGGTGCTACACCTACTCTCATGCTGATATGAAAATCTTGTTCATCGTATCGATCTGAACGTTTTACCTCTCTCCTAGACCTTACTTTTTATTCTCTTGGTCCTGAAAAGTCTGTCGGCAATGGTTGCCAACGTAGGGCAGTCGATAACACTATATTGCACACATGTGGATCATTGAACTGTGAGTAGATTTATCTGCAAGGTATTCAGTTGCGCAGGGGTTTCAGTTAGTTTTAATCACTAGGGAATATTACAGGATTGCTCGCAGGAGTCCTCAAAGTTTTAAAGTTAATCTATTAACATATATGTAAAAGGTAGGCATAGTATATAGAAGGTTATCCATAACCTATATAAAAGTTTTATTATAATTTTTTTCTGGTGGTAATATATTAATGTAGATCTGGACATCTGACATGTTAATGTAGATCTGGCAGACATTCAAGCATATATTTACACAAGATTTTCTAAACATAAAATGGAAAGTTTACCATTCGCATGCTACAAGAGTTCCTTAGTTAACAATTTGGTTTTCTTCCACTCCGATCTGACCAATCATGGGCGCAGTAAGGATTAAAGTGGGGGGGGGGGGCAAAGTAAAATATCAAAAAAAATACTTTTTTATAGTTAAAAATCATATATTTTATGACATAATTATGAACGAAAATTGACTGTTCCTTTTTCTAGGGCTGGGCAGGTGCCCTGCATTGACCCCCATGCGACCAATGAAATCTGAGATTTTATAAGATACAAGATACAAAAAATATTTTTACCTATTTTACACAAAAAAAATCAAAATTTTGTATATCTATCTGTATTTCATAGTTGGAGTGATAGACCAAAGGATGGTGATGTTATCCGTCTTTCACCTAAACTCGGGATGTTATTTGCAATAAAATATTTTTTATATCTAGTTCAAATATCAGTCTAAATAATATATTTATTACAAGCGAAGGTAATTTGAATGAACTCAGTATACCGCTGATGTTAAAGTCTGGCATCACTGATCATTTTACAACTATTGTACTAAATACTACTAAATACTACTAAGAAATATGAAAAAATTATAAATTACAAAAACTGCGTCATCTAACAAATTATATATATATATATATATATATATATATATATATATATATATATATATATATATATATATATATATATATATATATATATATATATATATATATATATATATATATATATATATATATATATATATATACAAACTTGAACCCAAGAAAATAATATATCACAAATACAAAACATACAAAACAAAAAATACAAAAAACAAAAATGGTTTTTTTGGAAATAAAATTAAAATAAACCAATTGCGAATTTACGGAATATATATTATTATGGAATAGATCTGGAATATTGTAAATGATTACAAAAAAAATCAAAAGCGATAAATATAAGAATAAATGTAGATATATATCTCTATAAATAAAGAAAATGGAAAAATTACAAATGAACCCGAGGAAATAAAATAAAATAGAAAACTGTCGACGTGTTTCCTAAAAACACTAACTTAAACTCTATGTCCCACAGATTCCATGGATTGATGGTAAAAAAGCAGAAATAATTAAATCAATCGCGAGTTACATAGCAGATCAATTGTGTCATCTGGTCAACAGAACTATTGGTACAGCCATATTGATCAGTCCATCTGCTTTTAAAGCCAGTATTATTTTCCCAATTTACAAAAGTGGAGAAAAAAGTCAAGTAATGACCTACATACATATATTGAAAATCAGTAATTTTGATAAAGTATTTGAAAAAAATAGAAAATAAGCTAGTTAAATATCTTAAAAATACAATTTAATCTCAGAAAGACAATATGGCTTTTAACAAAATAAATCGGATTGACAAAAGCTTTCAACACTATTAGCACTATGTATTTGCTAGTAATACTAGAAAACATAAGTATGAGAAATACAGTGCTGCAGTTGTTTGAAAGCTATTTGACAAATCGAAAGATGTGTAAAAATAGGCGCTGTTTTTAGACAAAAGGACAATCGAATATGGGGTGCCACAAGGCATAGTTTTAGGTCCTTTACTTTTCATTATATGTGCTAACGATTTATTGGGCACTCAGTGTTAAGGAAACGTAGTACGCTATGCAGGCGACACTGCCATTTTTTATAAAGGAAGTGCCTGGTATCAAATAAAATTCAAGATTATTAGCGACATAAAACTCCTGAAAGATTGGTTTGATTACAAGCCACTGACTATAAATATGGAAAAAACGATATACTAATTGCTTTACCGCAATCTACACTGTCTTCATTTTCAGTAATATCTCAAAATCGTTGAAAAACATTCTGCCTATAATATGCGAAAACAAGTTAAATGTTAAGGAATTTATTTGGATAAGCATCTAAAATGGGAAAAAATAATTATGTATTACAAAAACTAATATGCATCCCTTATAAATACAGATACTTAATATTTTAGATATAAAAAATATAAAATTACTGTATCAAGCTCTAATTGAGCCACATTTTTCATGATATCATGGGATGGGGAGGATATTGAACTATCATCTATATAACCTTAATATACAGAAAAAAGATTTCTAAAAATCATGTTGCCTAAAGAACCTACATTCTCATCTGACGAGTTATTTCAAGAAGCAATGTTGTTTGATATTCGGCAAAATATTTCATTTAAACCTTTTTTGTTATTTAATTTTTAATTTAATCTTATAATCAATACAAATATGTATTTTTTGGGTCGTATTTTAAGATTTCAGAAATGTGTGACATGTATATAAATAGCATTGTAATATTTTATAAATAATGTATAATTGGCAATTGTTTTTTCTTTCTTCGAACCGCTACTGCGAGTATCTCATGGAATGACTTGAGTGAAGTATTACGATGGCTCCACTGGTGTTGCGATTATGTGACTGAATTTATTCTATAAATAAGCTTGTCTCGCCTGAATAGTAAGTAAAATCGGAAACGAAAATGTTGCTCTCACGATCGTTAGAATGCAGAATACGCATATAGTGACAAGCCTAAGCGTACTTAACACGATTCGTGTCGCTCACAGGCTGAGCAGTTTAACTTATTGACAGGTGCCCGTCATGAAACTGCGTCATATTAACAAGGACACACGAAATTTGCTTGAGTCGGTTACGAGGTTAGAACATAGTTAGAAAAATAACACAAATTAGGATACATGAAAAAGATGAAAATATGTAGGTATATTCAATTATTAATGATTCCTGAATGACAGCTAATTTAAAGATTTTTTTGTAAATTATTGTCCGCTTAAGCAATCACTCCTTGAGATATTGGAGACATTCCGAGACCTCAGGTGTTAGGTTTTCTCTATGAATTATTTATTCGCAACTATTTGCTAAAAATATAGATTTTATAAAAAATGTTATGCATCTGATCCACACTCTCACATGCATAAAGTACCTAAAAAAGTTGACTGTTTTTATTTTTTTGTACATTGTTCTGTTGGTAAGAACTTTTCGTAGTAGTAAATAGTTATTTTTGTATTAAGTGCGTAAAATGAGTGTTTTTTTAATGACACATGAGAGTGTTAATTTTTCTCTCATGAGAGTTTGTGCAATGAAAACACGAATTTTATACACGAAATACAAACAACATTTTTTGTACAACTGTTAATGTGAATTTACATCGTCTGAAATATATTAAAAATAAATACTTCTAATACAAGACGTGGTTTTTTGTCCCGATAAGTTATCGCTCTTAAACGACAGTTGTCTTGAAAATATTATTCAATGTTTTCAGTAAAATCGTATTCAAAAATTTCCTATTTCCGTATTTTTCCTGTCTGAAAAAATAAGTCCAAAATAACTAAATAATACTTCTCTTTTCCATACATGTTATCCTTAATGTTATCAATACTTCCAATACAATTTCACAGAATCCAGTGGTCTTTCTGAGGCGTTACTATAGAAACGGTTTGTTGGCACACCGCGTGTTTGACTGTGATTGCTCGTAGTTTCTTCAATTTCAAGTTATTTTCAAGAAGATGGATGTTGATTATGAGAGTGGTAGTGATACCTCATCAGATATAAATGAGAAAGCAAATTCAATAGTACCTATCTAATATGTTACCGGCCAAATCCAAGTTAGTATAAACATGACAAGAAACATGTAAAAAAAGGTTTCTGAAAATGTGCTTATATGCTATTTTGAGGAAAAATCAAAAATTATAAAACCTCCTACGTTATGAAGTGTCTACTCAACGTTGAAAATTACATTGAATGTTACGGAAATTATTGATATAAGGAAGTTTTCAAAATTGGTCCCGTTTATTAAGAACAATAGCGTCGGATACTGAGGAAATAAATCTAAAGTTTTATCAAGGGTCAAGTTTTATCATATGATATCAATAAATTTATTCAAGATGCTGATAACGAAATAAATTTACTTTATAAGGTACAAATATAATCATAATTATGAAAGATGTCATAGTAGTAATTTCAATTTTTTTTTATTTGTAGTTTGCCTTAATTTTGGGTATCAGCGGTGCTTGTCGCCGTGAAGAATTATTACATATAACTATTGATGCCATTGAAGATGCTGGATCTATATTGATTGTTAAAATACCTGATACGAAACCTATTGCGCAAGAACGTTTACTGTTTCAAATTCTGATTATATTGAGATATACCGCAAGTATAGAGCACTACGGCCGCCTCATACAAAAAGTAACAGATTATTTTTGAAATATTCGAGGAGTATTAACCGAGGAGTATTAACCGAGGAGTATTAACCAACATTTGGGGATAAAGAAAATAGGAGAAATTCGCAGCTTTATTGCAATATGGCTTGGAAAAGACATTTATAAGAGCTACACAGGTCACTGTTTCAAGACAAGCTCTATAACTCTTCTGGCCAATGCAGGGGGCAACATTACATCCATAAAACGTCACGGTCGGTGGCTGTAAATCTGCCTTCGTAGCAGAAGCATATATAGAAGATAGTTTGAATAACAAAATTGAGATTTCTAACAAAATATTGAATTGTCCATCTTCTTCCAAACAAATTAAAATATCTGATAAAATTTTGGAGTCAACTCTTTAAGAAATCTTTAACGTATCTGATCAGCAGCAACATGGAACATCTTTTTGAAAGACTTTTTTCACGGTGAAAAAAAGTAAACATTTACGCATCAATAGAGATGCAGAAATGTCAAGCTTTTTGGCAGTTGCACAAAAAATAATATTGAATGCCTGATAATCAAAATAAAAATTAGGTAAAACATTTTTTTTCAGGCCATGAGCAGAACATCAAAATATGAACTTAGTCATTTTAACCCTTCTAGGGTCCTATTTTAAAACAAAAACAATAAATTGAAAAAGCCTTTTATGCGATACCTTTTATCCAATAACATGATTGTATAATTTTAATTCTCCAATAGTCACTAGAACCCCAAGAAACTGACATTTAATATAGGTATACATCTATATTAAGAAGAAAATAGACTTTGTACAAAATTTCTTACGTATCATATGTAGAAAAATAGGAGTTGTTGATATTATATCTATAAATAATCATGTTGTATAATAGATGAACTATATTTGAGCTGTAATTATGTTATAAATCACTTAGCGTAGAGATTTCTCGTTAAAGTATTGTGCAAGATAATTTGGTAGGTATCAAATGATATATTATCAGAAATGATAACGAATGCAAAATTATATATGTATGTATGAAGATATATCAGATAAAGAAGGGAAAATGATAGTATATACTAAATAGGAAGTAGGAATATAAACTGTAGGTATAGTAGGTATAGTCTATAGTAGACATAGTGACGGTGTAAGATGCTAAATATAAATAAACTCGATAACTAAACTGAGAAAGTGCGCATGGACATTAGTATAGAAAATAGGACATGGCATAGACTTTATTCTAAAAATTAAGCAAAAGAGCAGAAAAACAAAAAGGGTGGAAACCAAAGGAAGAAGAATAATAATTGGGAGAAAATAAGAACGGATAGCAGATAGAAATTTGGAAGGACTTTGATAATATACCTATATCTATAGCATCGTAATAATCGAGATTGTTATTAATAAATGCAATTAATTAATGTAATGTAATGTTATTAATTAATATATATATATATATATATATATATATATATATATATATATATATATATATATATAATATATATATATATATATATATATATATATATATATATATATATATATATATATATATATATATATATATATATATATATATATATATATATATATATATATATATATATATATATATATATACATATATATATATATATATATATATATATATATATATATATATATATATATATATATATATATATATATATATATATATATATATATATATATATATATATATATATATATATATATATATATATATATATATATATATATATATATATATATATATATATAATGAAACAGTGACAGAATATTAGTTTTGTTGGTTTACTGACTATTGCTAATACAAACTTTAATTCCTACTACTGATATTAATGTTTTAATGGATCAGGATAACTGTGTATTTCAGAGAATCTAATTTTATTGTTTAAATATTTTTGTTTCTAAGCATGTCAGTATCAGGTGAGGCTGCAGTTAGACCAATAAACGAATATTTAATGTAATTCGAGTTATGTGGAATTAATTAATGTACGTGAGAAATATGTAAATTGTAATAAACTTATTTTATATAAAAGTATTTTACGCGTGTCACTTTCCACGCATTTAATAAAATTTCTCTAATGCCATGGACAAGCAAATTCCAACCTCAACGTGTAGTGGTTAGTCTACATCATGTGCAAGAAGACCACCAGCCGCCAAACTTGTCCCATTGCCCTAAATGTTCCAACGCGTAATTTGTCTTTGAGTTACGTGTTTTGTAACAAATTTTCGTACTCGTTTTGCATTCTGATTGAGCTTTCGGTGTTGATTCACATCCTCATTACATTTATGATTAACTTCCAGGGATTTGTTAGTGAGAAATGTTTCTATCGCGATTATTGGTAAATGGAACTACTATACTGGAGCTGGATATATACTAATGTGTACTATACTACTTGCTAGGAATGTAAAATACAGCACAAAATAAAGTATAGAATGTAAAATATAAGCCATAATTTGTTAAGTATAGCGATAATAATTATCGTTACACTTAACAAATTATGGCTTATGTTTTACATTCTGTACTTACATTTATTTTTTTTGAATATATAAATTGTCACTTTTCTGAAACATTGGTATGAATGGTATACTCATAACATGTGCTATTTATTTTTTGAACTGTTGAGTTGAGTTTATGAGCCCACGCTCATATTTGGTTATATGTCATGAATGTTTTATCTAACCACATTTGCGAACAATTTGAAATGGTCTCGTTATCCGATTGAACCGTAAAAAATCCTTAACGACCAGTAATTCATTGCGTTATCATAAAAAACTGCAAAAAATACTTCGAAATTGTGATTCGTGAAGCAGTTTTATTCGGAAATTTTTATACATGTATTATTTATCAAGACGTTTCGAGCAATGCCACCGACTAAAAGTGGCGGTTTATGCTGTGTACTTGGTTGTTTCAATAATTATCTGGGAATGAAATTGTCTCCCGACGGTTTGTTTAAAAACGGAGCAGAAAATAGACGGATTCAGGCTGTGAAGCGACTAAAGTAAGTTCCTTTTTCTTGATTATTTACCTGTAGTTGTATGTAATTGTGTTTTAGGACAAGGAAAATATGTTTGTGTCGTCTATCTCCAGAGACTAAGTAAAAAAAATGTTTTTTTACATAAGCTGCGGGATTCTAACTGGCAACCCTAAGTACCCGAACCACACGCTTTACCACTGGGCTACCAGCACTTTAGGAAATGTTTTATGAACCAATTATTATATATTTGGAATCGATTTTCATGCGAAAATTCACTTTTAGTTTAAATTTGGAGTTCATACATATAATAGATATATATAAAACGAGCAACTATTATGTTACCTTGTTGACAATGAAAAAATATACGTTTTTATCACTTTGTTTAAACACAATTTATGAATTACTGGACAATTACCATAAGAGCACGTTTGCATACGCGAACCAATAGGGCACTAACCTGCCACAGCGCCGGGAGGAGAGGCTAGTCGATCGGCCCATAGCCTATATATACTCTTTTTAAAAGTTTAAGAGGCCAAGACCACTTCTCTACATTAGAAACATGTAAATTTTGTAATAATGTTACCTGCAAGCAGATTTTTTTTTTGTAAGAAAATGTAATAAGTGCCATTTTAAAAAAAATAAATTAAACTATTATAGTAGCAAATAGTAAATGGTATCTAATGGCTTCAATAACTGAATATTACTGTATTAATGGAAAACAAAAACCAGAGCTGTCATAGCTATTGATTACTAGTCTATTGACTATTGGCTGAGGGGTTATTTAAAAATACAATATTAGGGAAAATTGGTGAAATTCAACCAGAGATGAATAACATGTACAATTTCGGGATTTTTTTAAAATATAAGTTTCAGTCATATAATAGCTATTTATGTCGGACTGGTTAGTCGGGAAAAGTACTATTTTGTGTAACGAGCAGATGTCTGCCAAAAGGATGCGAGTTACACAAAATAGTGTTTCCCAACGTATTTCATAAATTTTTTTTTATAATTTTATCTAATTTATCAATATCTTACCAACAATATTACAGAAAAAAATGATAAATTGAATCATTAATTGTAAAAACTAATACTTAAATTGATCGGGATAGAAATAATCACATATCATAGACTCAAATATAAATATACACAAGTTAAGTGCTTATTTAAGTACGACATAGTTGTACAATTAATTTTACAATGATGGTTCAGAATAATAATTGCATATATTATGTTAATATATCTGTTAGTGATTAAATCTAATTGACCTAGTAAGATTAACGAGAATTCTACAGCACTACAATATGGAACCAATGATCTAAAACGGTAATATAAAAGCGACATAGGATACTTTTTAACCTAGAAATTATTCTTCCTCGGCTATGCACGTAACATGCATCACCTGTAGAAGCAAAAGACTTGTTTAATTATGTGTCACTTGCACTGAAGTATTATTTGCCCTCATTTCTTCGCAAATATGTAGCCTATCAGGGTCAGCAGAATTAAATTGCCAAGTTCAGGTTGACGAACTGAATTCTTATTAATTTTTTTGGAGATTCATTGTAATTATGAATATGCTTAACAAAATTTATAGTGCAGCTGATTGGCGTTAATAATATGGCATTGATATGGTGACATGATACGTATTATCAATATCATATATACAATAGCAAATACGTATTAACTGTGCCTATAATCTATAATATATATCATAGGTAAGGAAAATAAATACCCCGAAAAATATATACATATTCGATAAATACCTTCATAGTAGGTACCAAAATATTATTATCTTCATTGGTACCATAAATACACAATTTTATAGCATAACATGTTTTTATTCATTTCATTTTAGAAAACCAAGTAAGTAGCATGCTATGGAAAGAATAGACATGTGGATTAAATGACAAAAAGCATTTGGATGAACTGTGTTTAATGTGGTAATAGCCGTATGTTTTTCCAATATTTTTGTCAATATGGAACGCGAAGTACGAAATCTTTGTGGTGAAAAATGTGCTCAAACATTAATATTGGCTGAACTGGGTTGGATTTTTTGAAGAATTGGACAGCGATTTGTATGTAAACAAGTGTTTCAAGAGTGATATAAAGACATAAAGAGACTGTAATTCAGGTATGCAGACCGGGAAAAAGAAGAAATCGAGTAACAACCTCAATTAATGACCGATATTTGACACTCTCAAGTGTGCGACAACGTTTTGTAACAGCCTCGATAAGTAAGTGGTTTACAAATTTGTGGGAACACCATTAAACGACTTGGAGCATATAATTTGTGACCAAGAGTTGCTGCTCGAGGTCCAGCTTTAAATAGAAATCACCGGAGTGCTAGGTAATTTTTTTCCGCAGAAAATTGGACCAAAATGAAATAAGGTCGCTTATTTTAAGTATGAATCGGCCAAGAAGTTATTCGTGATCGAGGCGGAAAGACACGCTATGACAATCATTTCAATAAATTATTTTAGTTCTGACGATACTTAGTCAGCAATTTCTGTATCACTCCGTCTTTAAATGCTTCAGAATTCTATTATATATGTAATTCAATATTTTCTAGCATATAGCTAGAAAAAGTAGTTGTTTTAATACAACATTTAATGCAAGATTTTATGCATTTTAAAGTTTAACGGGCATATAATTGGCATATAATTGGCCAGTTGAAAGCCAGTATCTGTTGAAATGAAAATGCTGACTTAAGAATCGTGATCAGCGACCTCGAAAACTCCCGGAGCAGAGGCCATGGTAAAATGGCCAAGCATCTGACCGCTTGGCCATTTTACCATTGGTAACCCAGAAACTCACCAATCCTGATGGCCTTAATTATTGAAAAAATAGAAATTTTGTTTAATATTGCTAAAAATGGCTGGAATACTCTGCTCAGCTGCTACTGCTCAACTTTGTTCTATTTATGTTCAGAAACTATTTTTTAAAAATAAGTCGATTGGTTGATTCCATTTTGATTTAGAAATTTCACACTTTTCACGTCTAATTTGACCCGACTATGTATAGATTTTTAAATCAAGTACTGGTGTAATGCAATTTCTGTTTCAAAAATGCCTAAAAATCCAAAAATATTACCAGGTCTTCAAAGCGGGAGCTTAATATTGAACAAATCTCACTTGATTCATGCCTTAATTATTCACATTTTGTTATTTCTGCATCTAAAATTTTATCTCTGTCTGTAAATTGTCCAGGTATTCAGATTTATTAGTTGAACCTTCTAATTATTCAGTTCTTTTTTCGAAATAATCCCTTTCGTCTTTATACGTTTTTAGTTGATTTTGAGAACTTTGATATGTTAAGTATTCTATAAGGCGAAGACAAGTGTTTGCTTTCAGAGGAATTCACAATTCTGAGATTTTGTCTTTCAAAAGTTTCAGTTCTAGTAGTTCAGTCAACGAATGGCTCCAAAAGAAGTGCAGAGTGCAAGGACCTAAGCGCTTCCTTCATAAACTTTTTCAGGGTACTTTGGAAGTGAACATACTAAAAGTCCTGACGGAAAATTCCAGATCCACTATTCTGCTATCTTTGTCTTCCAGAAGAGTGGGGATTTCTTCGTACTGTTTTCGAGTTTTGTGCATCTGAGAATCTTTTCCATTTAGAGTCGCCATCAAAACCTGAAAATTTATACAAATTATGCATAGTACAAACTTATTACAATACTGCTTTATCGTTATTCATGAATCATAAGGAGAACTACGTAATATCCACTTACCGCAATTTTGGCTTCCAGTTCTATGGTAAGAGCTTTGTATTACTCTACAGTTTCAAGATATTCAATCTGAGAATTTGCAATTGGTTTCTATCCACAGGAACACGAGGTGAATCAAGTGTTCCAAAAAATATATAAAAAATCATGTGACTGAATTCTACATTATTTTCCATGCTGGATGACAATTAATTATTTCTAACCTTTCGGCATGATAGACAATAAGTTATGCTACGCACACAAAACAAAACTTTTTAAATCGGTTTACCAGTATTTTTTTTAACAAACAACCAAAAAATCAGTGCGCACTTTTTTAAAACTGAGAGTGTGTATTCTTACGTAGGAGTAATTTATATTTCTATTATATTCTATCTCCTGGATAACTGTATGCCTTATGCTTTCATATATAATATGTTCAAATCGACCAAATATAAATAGTAGAATAGGTTTGTGTTTTCTGTGAATTTCAATTCTGTCTTTTGATGACAATCACTTCTGCTTCCAAAATAACTTAAAATGCACCAGCTAAAGTTGACAGCTAACATCTGGCAACTGTCAAATTTGTGATTTTCCAAAAAAAATCTCTTCTTAATTGTTAATATTTCGAAAAATGTCACTAAGAAATTAGGTTCCTAATGACATTTTACGACTAAAAGGCCGATTTTGATATTTTCGAAGTTTTTGATTCACTCCCGTTAACTAACTGATCTGAAAACATTTAAAACGCTTTAAAGTAGTATAAACTCTACCATTGCAATGCACAAATTATTAGCACAGTAGCTAATAATTTCTACATAGCAGGATATTTTAAATTTTTTTAAGTCGTACCCTATGGGGTCAGACTGACCCATTAACTCAAACCGCTGAACCTAAAAAAATATACTAGCTTCTTATGACGTAGACATATACTTAGAATGGATTTTTTTAAAGTTCTACTTCTAAATTAACCCCTCAGGGGTAACCATTCCTAGAAGTGAAAATATATTTTACTCACAATCGGTTAGTAATTTATGGATTTCTAACCTTTGAAGTAATCGGGAAGCGACTTATTACTTACTTTACTTTCCCAGCTAGCCGGGAAAGTACTTTCCCGGCTAGCATCTGTCACTTTTCTTAAAATGTCAATGTCATTTTTGATTAAAAGATGGTTTAGAAAGAATAGAATCCACTCAACATTTATTTAATTCAGAAACAACAACAACAATAACAAAAAGAAAACTATTTGGAATTATAAATATTAATAGTTACATTGGAATTATGATTACTATTAACGGTTAAAGTAAGACCGTGTTGCTCAAAATTATGAGTTTCAGAAATAGAAGAAGACGCCGACGTTTCTGGATTTTCTACATGAGACAACATATTAGCAATTTTTATTTGTCCATGTAATGAATTCTCCACATATCCCTCTGCTACGGTGTTGGATTTCCAACCCACCAACTTTTTCAACTGTAGGACGTCTCCACCTGTATTTGCTAATAATGTTGCTGAAGTACGTCTAAAACAATGTCCTGTAAACCTGTTAACATTTTCCAGCTTTAAATAAGTTGCTATTTTTTTGGGAAAACTTCCTATAGCATTATGCCCAAAAGCCTGTCGTGTAATTTTACCAAATCTTATTTGTAAAAAAAATCTATCAGAATCAATGTTATTACGAAGGTCACAGTATTGCTTTATTATATTTATCCATTCCGATTTTGTAATTACAAATGTACGGGAAGAGTAGGTTTTCTAAAATATCCAGGTCCCTTATTTTCATTTTTAAAAGTTCATCGCACCTACAGGCTCCGGAAATGCCAATAATTAAAGCAATCTAAAAAAATTTAATATAACATATATTTAATATGCACTAAATAAATTAAAATTACCTTTTGAGGAAGATATTCTATCGGGGCATTGTTTAAAAATGTATCGATGTCTGCTTCAGAAAAAACACTTGACTTCTTAGCTTGATATCCCACATTCTTCCTTTTCAAAAATGCCTCCAATTTTGCGTAATTACTAATATCAACATTATGCCTAAAGTTTAATACTGCTCGCAACATCGAGTATCTTGACCATAATGTGGAGGCTTTACTTTGTTTGCTTATTTCACAAAAATAAGCAAGAAGTACCGTCTCAGAGGTATGCTGCACACCTTTAGCCACGCACCATTTACTGTATAGTTCATAGGTGTTTTCATACCTCTCCCTGCTTTTTTCAGGAATTATTCCTTCAGTAGCTCTCTCTGCAGCTACCCGCACTTCTGGTGGCGTACATTCAAATTCACTATCAGACATTTTTGTAAAATAAACACAATTTGATTATATGTGTACAATTAATGGCGTCGTGTATCGCCTAAATGTCAGATTCAACAAACTTGTTTTGTTACCTAGCAACGATCTCACAGGTTACTTAAAATAATTCATCTTATCACATAATGAAAATGGATACAGATATTTGAAACGAAATTATTCTTGGTAGATTGTGAGTATTAGAAATCCATAAACTACTAACCGATTGTGAGTAAAATAGTATACAAACCTCGCGGGAACTCATTCTAGCCTCGCGTCTGTAGTTTACCTCGGTGCTTCGCACCTCGGTAAACTACCTTGCCGCTCGGCTGAAATAGAGTACTTTCCCGCTCGGTATGTAATGTACTATTCCTGAAGAATACCTAATAAGCTTAAAAAAGCGGGAAGACACTTCAACCGGAATTTCTACATGATATGATCCATTCTATTATGTTTTTATATAAAATCACCCCTAAGGGGCTGAGCGTCTGATCATTAGCGCCCAGCCCAAACCCCGGTAAATCATGCCCTAAATGTGACTTTTTTTCAAAACTGTCAAATTTTAAATAATTTGAAATACCGACCGACGGGCAATCTTATTCTTTATAACTTCCTAACTTATCCCACAGATGAAATACCTACATAATATAGTCATATACATAAAATCAGTGGTATATTTTTTAAATCATTAATAATTCAATTTGATAATTTATATTTCAAAATTCCGCAGTTATTCCAAACGAATATGTGAATATTTACGAATAAGAAATTTATTTCTTCCTCGTCGTCTTAGAAGAACATTAAACAAAAAAAGAAAATACTTCTAAATTGCATAGTCTATATAAGGTTTTATCAAACGAATTTTACATATAGGTATTTATGCTAAATACAAAACTTGCAATTTTGTGGGTTTATCCTAAAAAATCGTTAACCCGCGGTACCGTTTCTAAGTGGCTAGGGGAATCTAGACAATAGAAACTTTATAGTCGGAAATTCTCATCTAAGACGCCCACGTGTATTCTAGCTAAAATTAAAGTAATTCTAGGTATTATATTCATTGTCTGGCATATAACTACGAGTACGAAGCCCCAAATCCATTTTAACTAGACAACGGGATGACTGTCGAGTAGACTGTATAATAATCATGAATAAAGTCTGATATATTGAAGTCATGTTGCCATATTCTCACATAAAGAGCGTGGGAGTAAGCCAAATCGAGACGGTACCGCACAATAAACTGATCTAGGTTAAATATTAGCTCCATTGAGTGTGTCGTATTTGTTCCTATCCGAGGGGGATATTGTGCTGTGTAATAGAGAGTTGTAAATTCCACTGACCCACGGAAGAAAATAACGCTAAGGATAATTATATTAAATTTAACTATAATTATCAAAATTGGACAATATTATGTGAGAAGAAACAACAAGTAATAATAATTGAAGACATATAAGTTGATAAAGGTGTCGATGTCGTATCTGGCGCAATTTTAAAGTTTTGACTAAATTAACAAAATGCGTTTTGTATTGGAACTTTTATTTTGATTTTGATTTAAATGAGTAATACCTCATAAAACAGATAATGCTATTTTCCATTGTTTATTTTAATATTATTAAAAAAAAAGATTTTGTGAAAATAGATTTTTGTGTAGATACATAACACCTTTATCCACTAACTTTAAACTCAATCTATGACATGTTTCGTCATGCATAAAGAAGTCATTGTATTTTTTTCAAATTTTTTTTTATATAAAATACAATGTACAATCTCATACAATGAAGAATTTAATGTAGTGTTTTGTTTAAACTTAACCAAACATAATATTATACAAAAACAGCAATATGCTAATGTGTCTTTCTCTGTTTTCTTTCGCGGATTTAATGATTTCTCTGTATTGCTCTGGACTAGAAATGTTTTCTGAGTATTTTTTCGATGCGTCCGAAGTCTCTGTCGGAATCAAGGGAGCTATATATATATATATATATATATATATATATATATATATATATATATATATATATATATATATATATATATATATATATATATATATATATATATATATATATATATATATATATATATATATATATATATATATATATATATATATATATATATATATATATATATATATATATATATATATATATATATATATATATATATATATATATATATATATATATATATATATATATATATATATATATATATATATATATATATATATATATATATATATATATATATATATATATATATATATATATATATATATATATATATATATATATATATATATATATATATATATATATATATATATATATATATATATATATATATATATATATATATATATATATATATATATATATATATATATATATATATATATATATATATATATATATATATATATATATATATATATATATATATATATATATATATATATATATATATATATATATATATATATATATATATATATATATATATATATATATATATATATATATATATATATATATATATATATATATATATATATATATATATATATATATATATATATATATATATATATATATATATATATATATATATATATATATATATATATATATATATATATATATATATATATATATATATATATATATATATATATATATATATATATATATATATATATATATATATATATATATATATATATATATATATATATATATATATATATATATATATATATATATATATATATATATATATATATATATATATATATATATATATATATATATATATATATATATATATATATATATATATATATATATATATATATATATATATATATATATATATATATATATATATATATATATATATATATATATATATATATATATATATATATATATATATATATATATATATATATATATATATATATATATATATATATATATATATATATATATATATATATATATATATATATATATATATATATATATATATAACACTCGGCGTAGTTTCCAGAACACTTTTAAAAACACCAAAACACTTTCACTTCGCTCGGCGCGCGTTTCGCCAACCAAGTTGGCATCATCCGGAGACGATTAAAACCAGTTTTAGATTCAAATAGAAAGTTTTAAATGCAATAGAGTTTATATAAAATAAAGAAGGAATATAAATAGGGTAATTAATCTGGCTATCGAAACGGATTTTTTTCATTTACTTCTAAATCGTCAGCATAATTATGCTCTCTTGAGAATAGTATAGTAGGTGTAGGTATACCATGTTGTGTACATATCATGGTACACAACATGGTCCTTTAGTTTTAAAGATAATTGATCGAAATTGAAAAAATTTAAAGTTTGTACGTCAATTATGTTATATCGTTAGATTCAGAAAATGATACAGAATTGAAAAATGCAATAATATACAGGGTATTCCGTAAAACCCGAAAGTTAGTATTGTACTGTAGAGCTGTCAGTGGACCAATGAGGAACTCCAAGAATGTTTTTAGTATACTGCTGTTTAAACTAACATCTGACTAATATTACTGATATAAAAACCGATGAAATGGGTCCAGGATGGTTGCTTAAGAATACAATAGGGTCCAGGTTACATGAATCAAATTAATTAAAAATAGTATTAGCAACAGTAGGGAGAAAAATGTTAAATTCATCAGGAGATATAGCCGATATGATCTTTGTACTCTTACCCTTCCCTTACGATTTAATAATACTCCATAATATGGCCTTGGATAAATCAGAGTTACAAATTACATCGGCATAAGTACGTAATTTTTTATATTTTATAGTTTACCTATAAATTTTACACAACTGACAATAATACAACCAAGCTCTTCCGTACTGGAGATAATTTTAGGAAGCAGATAATCTTATTTTAATATGGCATGGCATTAGACGAGAAACGACGTTTAAAATTTACTTTATAAAAATTAAATTGGAAGTTGGGAACTTTAAATGGGGAAGAACCTGAAAAGTTTTTCTCAATACTGAAATCATTTTCAAAATATTTAATGACTATATCAGCTTTCCCAAAATGATATACTTTTAACTTTTAACAAATTATCACTTGGCTTTGATTTGATCCTTAATTTATTTTACTTCATAGGATAATACATCCTTGGCTTTATTGCGATCTATTAATAAAATGTATTATATGTATGAGTTTGAGTACGAACAACTTACAACGGTAAGTTGTAAGACGATGGCGGTAACCCGAGTCGATAACAGCGTGAATATGTTTAATAGTAAAATCAGAGTTTGTAAGGTTCGAAGTCATAGTAACCAATAACCATGAAAATATCGAGAACTTTTTTAATTTCTCTGTTTGTTGTTAGAAAGTTTAAACAAAATGAGTTATTATGATTTCATTAACTAAGTTAGATAATGGATTTCATTATCTAACTTAAATGAATTTCATAATAGGATCTTATCCAAGCAGTCGTTGATAAATACTAACATTTGTTTACTTAAATTGCAAATGCCGATGAGAAAATCTCGTCGAAGTTTTCGCCGCTGGATACGGTATGGCAACAGCATTTAGTGCAACGTGCACGTCCATCTATTTGAATTATTATTCTCTGACCAGAACATCGATTAATGCAAAGAATACAATGGCTGTGTATGCTTACCCGGTAACCCCGATCTGCGGTAACGGCAATAGCTGATGGCGACCAACCCGATGGCCGTTGAGCAGACATCCATGGCACACATGAAACGGAGGTAATGCCGGCAGAACAGAATATGGCAATTTGCATTCGATTGTCGGTCTTCACAGGCTCAATTGTCTACATGGATTCTGATTTATTTGATAATCATCCTATAAAAGGATAGGCTGGAAGCCATAACGATGACAGAGAGCGAATATTTGAATCTATTTGCATCGCATTGGAACATAAGTTAGATAACTTGAGGTAAGTAGTCTGGAATTGCTTAAAGAATATAACATACGTCATCATACGCACAGGCCAATATCATATGCAGTGATATTGGCCTGTGCGATACGAATCTATAGATAACTATAACTATCTAACTTAACTATTTACCAATAACGAATTAATTTACACGACACTGGTGGGTTATCGACAATAAAACGCGAATGGCGAAGCCGTGTAGCATGTTATCTACTCTAAGCAATTCCAGTTTAAGAGTTCTGAGTTCTATTAGTAAATTAAACCCCTTATACAGCAGCAAAATGTGATGATTGGGAAATTGTCCTATAAGTTTATGTTTAAGGTTACTTATACAATAAATTTACATTAGCACTTGGGAACTGTTACAAAACAAGTTTCGCCAAATAGTGTTTCCCAACGTGTTTCATACAAGATTTTTTCTAATTTTGACCAATATTATATTTTATTGACCAATATTATATTAAGGAAACTATTGAATTTTATACGTTTAAAAACAATCCAGTAGGTTCTAACGGTATGACAGCTTATCAGATTCATAGCATGTCAGGTCTAAATAACCTACTATGAAATAAACTTTACAAAAAGTTGCGTAAAATTTTACTTTTCGTAACTGGATGTGAAAAGTAAGACGTTTCCTAATGACAAAGGGTTTTGAATTTCATTTCATAGTAGGTTATTTAGACAATTATGAAGCTGACAAGCTATGGATGTGACAAGCTATGAAAGTGACAAGCTGTCACACCATTACATCCTACTGGATTGTTTTTAAAACTATAACAAAAAATATAAATTTGAGTGAAAATTAGAAAAAATCTTGTATGAAACACCCTGAGAAACACTATTTTGTGTCACTCGAATTCTATTTTGTAAAAATCTGCTCGTTACACAAAATAGTAGCCATTACTGTAAAAAAGCGTGGGGTGCATGATGTCAATAAAATATTTATAGCAATTGATATCATACACCCCACGCTTTTTTACAATCAAATCTTTTTTCGTCAATCATTTTATTCTTATTTTAAAAATAAGAAAAATAAGCTCAATTGGGTTCAGTTCATAGTGATATGGAGGCAATTGAATTACGTGAATTCCTCTTGCTTTAGCCTTTTCATCAACTACAATCTTTTTGGAAGCTGGAAAATGTTGACTTGCCAGTGTCAACAATTCAGCTTTAAGTAGTGAATCATCGTGTTCAATGTTTCTTTCTTCCAGCCAGTCTTTAATTTGCCCTTTCTGCCATGCTGTTGTGGGCAGCTGTTCTGTTCTACGAGAATGATAAGAAGCATTATCCATCACCATAACAGATTCAGGTTATAATTTGCCCAGAATTCCTTTGAACCAATCCTCGAAAACGGTGGAATTCATGTCTTCATGGTAATCGCCTATTTTCTTGGATTCGAAGGTTAAAAGACCGTCATCTACAAAACCACATTCACTTTTTGATATATTTTAAATTAAATTGAGATAACATAATTGTTTTTTATTTTATTTCCTATATTAGGATAATTGCGCGCGCCACTGGGCACCGCATTCCATTAATTTACATATCAAACGAAAGCACTATAGGCAATAACTCGAGTGGATTTATTAGCAGCTCCTTCGATTTTTGTCAGAATAAATTAATTTTCTTGGTCATTCTCCATGTCACGAGATATTGAAGTTACTTGTTAACAAATTATCGAACTTTCATTACCTTAGAAACATTCAACTTCATGGCCAATTGGATTTAAAAATCATATTTATATTTTTAACTCTTACTATTACTATTATTTTACTACTTATTACTTATTATTTTTAGTATTACTATTACTATTACTTAAGAAATTAGTTTATTTGTACTTTTAATGGTGTTTATAGAAAAAATATGTGCTACAAGTGATATTATTTCGTTCGAAGGGATAGGACGCTCCGCCTTCGGCGTCATGTCCCAAACTTCCCTACGCGTAAAATAAAATGTCACTTTTAGCACATTACATAAATAACTAGTAGATATGTCATTGAAATACAAATTTTGTGAACGCGAATAATAATATATAGAGTTATACAGTCAAATAATATAAATGTGATGCGTATTTTGGTTTACGTAATATATGTAGGAACAGGAACATTTCAAATGCTTAAGTGGTTTTAACTATAAAGTGGTGTAGAAATTTGAAAATATGCGAATTTTTTTTGTGAACTTCACATCTCACGTAGCATACTGAGTGTGAGGTGAGGCAATATGCCATTGGATATGAAGCAGTGGGATTTGGATTCTTGTGACGATTAATAGTTTTCTAAGTTAGCGGTACTAAACGGTCAAGGTTCACCAATGATGAAACGTGGTCGTAAATGGTAGTATTGTGTAAGGCTTACACATGACACTGCTTCCTCTATTAGTAGGGCGGCTAATTTTTCAAGTTAGTTGCTCCGCACGAAAGGGACCCTCAAAATTTAGGAGATAGAATTTAAGGCATCTATTTTTTATGTTCCAGTCGTGAATTCTAATGGAATAGTGCATGTGCATGAAGCTAAAGTAATGACACCCACGTGAGAACACCCGGGCCTATCTACACCCACATATATGTAAATGCCCAGTCATTACCTTTAAGAATTCTCTTCAAGACTTTTTAATTAATTTCACAGCTAATTGCGTCATACTGCTGTGTACATACGATAATATAAGCCTTTCTAATATTGTATAAAGCTATTGTCTTGCTTATAAGTGTCTAGCACCTCGGTTACCGTGGAAAAAAATTAATTTGCTTCAACTTTTCCATACGATCCACATTACTATTCTGACCTAAAAGGCTAC
>CAXKVY010001022.1:0-30000 GCA_964058915.1 Tetropium fuscum | reverse complement strand
AGGCCTTTGTGAGCTATTTCCTGAACCTGAAAGTGGATGGAATTCTACACAGGGTATTGAGGACGCAAGTCTTGTCAATTCAGTTTCTCGTTTTCCTTTTTGAATCCCGAGGCATCCAAGAACGATACCATATCAACCATACATTTTTGTATCTGGCAAGTAGGTATCTTCCTTTTAACTAGTTCCGGCCATGTACCAAATGTCGTACTTCCTGAAACGTTCCAGAAAGTTTTCAGGAAATGCATTTAGTACGTAGCCCCCAACTAGTTCCAAGGAAGTCCGAGAACGGTCATCATAACAAACCAGGGAACTGGACGCGGAGGAGATATAGTACCTTTTTGTACCCAAATTTCTTTGCACGGGGGAGTAAACATATGCCTTGTATTCAGTAGCAAACTCCAGCTAAAACCGGGGCCGGGGTCATGTCGCCTTAGACCTAGCAGAACCCTCATGATAATCTGTACAGGGGTATCTAGATAATTGCTTCGTGGTATACCACAATAGTGATAAGTGGGTTTAATATTATTTAAAATGTATACTAGTAGTTTCTTATAGAAAAAGGAATTATTAACACATATTATATTATTTTTTTTAGATTCAACTATAACTAAAATAAATAGGAAACATGATTTCTTTAGTCCACTGTAATTATTATTCCGCTTGAACGTTGTGCCAATAAAATATCATTTAGTGTGTTCCCATCGACAATTTCCAGACGGCTTTCCGAAAAACGGAAACAGAAAAAAAGAAGACGAATGAAACGCAATTCTTTTCCCAATCGTCATTTAAACTTTTCATCCCCGTAGCACTCCACGTGAGGATCCACGTACTTATTGAGTAAGATCTGAACATCAGACGCCTGATCATCATCCCCCCATCCTTTTTAAATAAGCACTTACACAAAGTGCTCGTTCTCTACATACAAAATTAGTCTTTTTATCTGGTTTATTAGATCGTACACTGAATTCTGCGATCTGGTATGTATGATCAGAAATGAATGTAAGTCACATGAGCGCATATCCGAAATAATATTGTCGATTAGCGTGGCCGAAATACTACTTATCCTTGTCGATTCCGTAGTGTAGGCTTAATATTAAGTATGGACTAACATCTAAAAACATTTTAATTATTATTATCGTGATAATTTAATAAGTTAAAAAAATCTAATTTATCGCTCAGAGTCTCAAGTACATCGTTAAGTCGATTTAGGAAAGTATCAATAGCTTCTCGCGTATTCTCCGAGGGGTGGTAGACACCAATCACTGCAATGTCTAAGTGATTCATTGACAGGGCTGCACAGAAGAAGGCAAAAGAAGGATATAAGGGAATATGAATTTACTTTAATTGAACGTAATTGGTCATTCAATAACCAGTGCTCTGTAATAACAAGCATGTCAGGCATTTCTTTATTTAACAGTACCTCCAGCTGGCTACATTTGGATTGCATAGTTTGTATATTCATGTGTAATACTTTCAACTTACGTGAAGGAGTGGGCTTGGGTGGTGTACCGCCTTTTTTGAAAATGAAATGGCTTCACACCTGAATACCGCTCGTCCAAAAATCACTCACCATAAATAAATCCAGGAGCTTATAGTTGAAACCCACCTTAGAAGACACATTACCGGGTTCAAATTTAGTCACCATTTTAATGTCAAATCCATGTTTAGGCAATTTAGTTTGTAGAAAATTCTTTAGTCCTTCCGTGGTGGAACCGCGTTTACATTTGCCGATATGTATCCAACCACGTCATTCAGCAGCATTAAATTCATCAGCATCTGCAGCATTAAATTCATCAGCACCATCAGCATCAGATGATCAAGTTATCACGTTGGTATTACGTTTCGTTTTCGGTTGAATTGCACCCGAACGCTGCTGCTGCACATTTCACAGTTTCCGTGGAGCCAATGGATGTAGTATGCCTGTAGTGGTGATCACTGTTAGTTATCCTGGCAGGATCGCCATGTAGTGGTGATCACTGCCAGTTATCCTGGCAGGAGCGCACCATGTAGTGAGTTAACCACCAAAATGAACAGAGACACAGTCAGGACCACTCGACATCAGTTTATTCAACCATAGTAAGCAACGGTTCCCTCTTAGTAACTAATCAATATAAAGTATAAAGCTAATTGATTTATTTAATCTAATTACAATGATTTATATAATATTTGGCCAGGTCAGTACAACCCGTGTATGTAACCTAGTTTCATATCATAATTGTTTAATAATGTGGCCTTGAGCCAGGAACATTTATCTTGTCAGCAATTAGGTAGTTTATTGTTTTGCATACTTGATATAGTTTGTTCATTTGCCTTGAAATAATAAACATAATAAGAAATTAAATAATGAGGGCAATATGGCACTACATGACCTTGTACATGTTCAGCTGAACCTTTAGGTGCAGGTCTATAGGTCTTTTGCGGACCCGCGACAGTAACAGCAGGCATAGGGGCACAGTCTAGACCTGAATTATCACCAGCTGAGTCTCTTGCGCTGGAACTCAGCCCACTCGCGATTTAATGCGTGTTGTATTTGTTTTGGCATTGCCTGCTAATTATTAAACACTAACCCTACTTTCACAGTCTTCTTTAGGAAGTTCCACGATAAAGTTGAGATTTTCCACTGATCGTTCGAGCTCACATAGTAATATATATTAAATTACGTTTGTGTAGTTTATTTAACTCTGCAGCTATTTGAGAAGGGACTTTTTTATATCTAGATATATAGAAATCTAGATTTATTGGAGGAAATACTCGATGCAATGCTATTAGAAACAAGACAAAATCTTGAATACTTCATGCAAGATGGTTGTTCTAATCAATATTTTCCAGTAAGTGGATTGGTACCAATTCACCAATAAGATGGCCTCCTCGATCTCATTGTCTTAACCCCATGGATTATTTTATATGCGGTTTTCTAAAGAATGAAATCTACGACAAAGCTATACCAACAACTGATCAACAAGACCTCCGTCAACGAATAGTAGATGCATTTAAGGAAATTACGCCAGAAATGATTGCTAAAGCTACTTCCCAAATGCTAATTTTTTTGTATTTTGTCTTGTTTTTATGAAAAAATTTAATTTATTTTTAGTTACAATCTTAATTCTTTTTTAAAATTATTACTTATTAAATAAACTTTCAAATGAAATATCTCACCTTACTTTTACTTACGAATGCAATGGTCTCGTAACAAGCTACGAGGCTGATGATATGTTCTTAAACGAAACGTATTCAAATAAACAACTGTAACATAATATTGTATTTAGTTTTACACAGGCTACGAGAAAGTTGAAATAAAAAAGTCCATATTAAAAAATAATAATAATGAGGGTGGTGGCCCTTCAGAGTTAAAACGTCATAATGTAAATTTTATGGCCGCAGTTATAAGGAACTTACAAGATTTTTTTTTCTTACAAGATCTTTTATACTAACAACCCTATATATAAAAAATGAAAAAGAGCTTTTCTATATTTTGTCGAATATCCGAAACTCGTCGAAAAATTTTTACCAGAATCAGAATCAGAATTTTTTTATTGCCGCCAGAAGTACTCTCAGTTTCATTAACCCAGACTTAGCATATGTATTCTCTGCAGTAAATATTCATAACGAATCCTTCCAAGTAAGAACAGTGCATGCAAGTTCCTTACACTATGAAATTATAAATATACCATTATTTCCTATCTTTAAATCAGGTCAATGTCACAAGTTTTATTTATATCATTTCTCATTAAAGTTCGACGGACTTATCGCACTAGATTTATTAACTCAATTAAATGCTCTTATAAATTTAAACAGTTCTGAATTAAAAACACATAATACTGTTATACCTGTTTATTCTAATAGAAAAACATTGCCAGGAAGAAAATTTTACTACTAAATAAGAAAATTGCCCTCAGAAATCCATACGTTATTACTATACCACCTGTAAAATAAGAACGAGCCATAGGAATATTAGAACACACATTTTTTAAAGAACTTTGCCCAAAACTTTTGTTAATGTTAGTAATTATTTTGCTTTTATACATTAATTAAATCTCATAAAAATCCTATTAAATTAAACTTATTAGATCTTATAGATATTGAAGTGCATTCAATTAAGTTAACTTTTACGAAAAATTGGAAATGATAAATAATAATATTAATCAATATTACAATTTACAGAAAAATAATTTACTACTAATCGAAAACAAATCGTTGTAATGCAAAAGAAAATAGATACTATTCGAAAGTTATGTTTAGAATATCGAGGCATCTTCCATTGTGAACATATTCCTTTAAGCCTCACAAAACAAACCAAATGAAGTATAATATAAAACTTACAAACGAATCACCTATTTATACTAGATCTTATTACCCAGAAATATATAAAGATTACGTGAAATGTCAAATAGACAAAATGTTAAAATCAAATATAATTCAAAATTCATATTTCCCATGATTGCTGTTTATGCGAGACAAAACTTAAACCACAACACATACTCACCCTACAAAACTATAACATAATACGGACAGACAGACAAGACAGAGGAGGTGGCACGGCCATACTCATACGTAACAACATACCCTACACCCATATCCCCCTCCCTAGACTAAATACCCTAGAAGCTACGGCAATAAATATCAAAACTAGATATAAAGAAATAATGGTAGTATCAGCCTACAAGAAACCAGCAATTAAACTAGACACAGCGGACTTAGACAAAATTAAACAGACAAACAACAATTACATACTGCTAGGGGACCTCAACAGTGTCCACCCATCATGGAATATAATCAACAAAACCGAAAACAACAGCAGCAAAAAACTATTTAATTACACACAAAAAATAAATCAGAATATAAATATCATAGCGCCCTCATGGCCAACAAGACCAGCGTCGAAATATATTTTAGACATAATAATAACAAATAACATAACAGAAAATATAACACAAAAACACATTTCAACAATACAAAGCGATCACACAGCGATCCTCCCAATATTAGAAATTAATTTTAAAAAACAAATAGCATTTAGATATCCCAGAGAAGACGATTATGACTGGTTAAAATTCAAATATCAAATAAACAATAACACCACGGCAAACCCAAAATGTGACACTGTTGAGGAACTCGAACAGGCCGCATGGGACATAATTAAAACAATACAAACAGCACTAACGACAAGCCAGAAAACACTGGGAAATCATTTGATATCCCATCCCTTGCCGAGACATATATTAGACCAAATAGAGCAAAGATCTAAACTGAGAAACACGTTCTGTAGAACCAAAAACCCTGCATACGAAAGTGTGATAAATAAATTAACTAATACTATCAGGAAACAGATAACAGAATTCAAGAACACGTCTCTTAAAAAGTCAATAGAATCCCACCCTGAAGATCCATATTTTCTTCCTAGGCTATTCATGAAAGCCAGACCCCCGATACCCATTTTATACACAGCCCGTGGTGATATACAAACGGATGCAGAGAAGGCCGAGTGCTTTTCTGAAATTTTTGAAAAACAATTTACACCCAACTTGATAGATCACAGAACATAAAATATAACGCAACAATATATTAATGAACTAAATAATAAAACTATAAATAATAATGAAGAACCAATAATTTTTACACCGCAAGAATTATATAGAGTTATAAAATCAATTAAAAAGAGAAAAGCACCCGGCCTTTACAATATTCCTAATTCCTAATGTTCCTTGTAAAACTATTTAATTCCTGTATGAGACTTACCCATTATCCTATATATTGGAAAACAGCCAAGGTCGTCCCGATACACAAACCTAATAAATCCTATACCGATCCCGCTTGCTATCGCCCAATTAACCTATTACCGTCCATAAGCAAGCTTTTTGATAGCCTCATCCAATCCCGCGTATTGGAATTTGCAGTGACAAATAACGTCATGAGCGAATTCCAATACGGATTCCAACCCGGCCACTCAACCGACCAACAGCTGTTTCGCATCTGTGAATATATTACCACCAACCTTAATCGAGGTCAACTCACAGGGGTTGTCTCCCTTGACCTCGAGAAAGCCTTTGACAAAGTCTGGCACCCTGGACTGCTATACAAGCTACACATCGCGAAATATCCAACTCGTATAATTAAAATTATACAGTCATACATTTCCAATCGCAAATTCGTAGTAGCAGTCAAACAGAGTGTATCCCTAAGCCGCCCAGTGCTATCTGGCGTACCACAAGGCTCATCACTAGGACCGACCCTATTCAACTTATACACCCACGATATCCCACCCCCAACAGACCATAGGACTACTGTTGCATTATACGCAGACGACACAGCCACATTAGCTAAGACAACGAGCCTACCACTATTACAAAGACTAATGCAACAGCATACCAACCAAATCGCCGCATTTTACAACAAATGGGGTTTAAAAATTAACGAGACAAAAACACAAATAGTCGTCTTCACTAGGAAGAAAGATCTGTGGAATATGAAAATATGTATAAACAACAAAAGCATAGCAAACATAACCGTGTTAAAATACTTAGGCGTTAATATTGATAGGTATTATAAATTCGCAAAGCATATCAGGGAAATGATAAACAAAACAAAATTTAGACAAAAGAAAGTAGGAAACATCATGATGCAAGCTGATACAAAAACTGCAGTTACCATTTATAAATCTTACATTAGACCCCTTTTAACTTATGCAGCCCCAATGTGGTACCCCTGGGCCACAAAGGCACAAAAAAAGGAAATGCAAATAAGGCAAAATAAAGCATTAAGATTAGCCACTAATACAAAACTGAGCGCAGGAATTAGAAACACAACCATACACCAAAACACGGGCATGGATGACCTAGACACTTATATTGAAAATAAAATTATACCATCATTTTTAAACAGATTAAATGCGCACACTAACATACAAACCGCACTAAGACCTAAATTTATAAACCCTCCAAAACATCCCTCCATAAACTTCATATATACCTCATAATCAGGCATCCAAACCCACAAACTAAACAAACTAACAGCAATGAGAATGATGAAAAAAATAAAAACAGAAAAAAAATAAAAACAACTAAAATAAAATAAAATAATAAAAGAAAAGAACAATATACATGGAAAAAATGAAAAACTTTAAAAAAATTAACAATAGCCAAAAAGAGGCATAACAGATAATAATAAAATAACATAAAAATAAAAGACCCATACACACAAACACACTAACATAGATATAAGATTTTTGTACAAACGCTTTTATAGCCCGCTTAAGCTTATGTAAACTAACCAGTAAAATAACAACTGCATTAACAACCCGCAAAAGATCCTTTAACTATCCCAAGCCATAAGTTTACGACAAATATCCGAAAAACCGGCAAGTCAAGAACACGACATTAATTACTAACAAATAAAAACCGACAAAAGTATTTCGGGAGAAATAGAAGTCAAAGAGGATAAAATACAACGCATGGTTCCCATGATTGAAAAAATAGCACATAGTAATCGATTATCGTAAATTAAACGAACGCACTGTAGACGATAAATTTCCTTTAGCCAATATTTTAGACATACTTGATCAACTTGACCAAAGCCAATATTTTAGCTAATGGTTTTCATCATATTGAAATGTAGTGCAAAAAAACAATTAATTAAATTAACCATTAGTTTGGCTTTTTAACTTAAAAGGACATGAAGGAAGGATGGAAGGAAGAAGCCCGTTTTCTGTTTTATTTCAACACCATGTTCGATGTCAAGTCAATTATATATGCGTAACCATCCTATATTAAAACTTTTATTCGACGAGAATTTTTTTAAAACTTGGAACCTAAAATCATTCGGAGTATATTATTCTTCCTACACTGTACCTCCATAGAACGCTTGATTTAATTTTTGTCTTGCCCGATTTATATAATGAGGAAAAGCTTTATCATTGTAAAAAAACTTAATAATGTTTAAATAATGTTTGCTTTCCCTGGATTAAAAAAAGCAGAGTTTGGATTAAGCAGTGGCGGCTCGTGAGTTCTAGAACAGGTGAAGGGGGTTTTTTTTTGCAAAAATCACAGCTACATATGTTTTTTTGCGGTATGGTGGAAAGAAATCCGCTTATATTTGCAAAAAATATACGGCATTTAGAAACTGCTATATCACTTTCTCGCAAAACTATATTTAAGAGATGAGTTAAATAATGAACAAACTGCTTATGGAGCCACTTCTTTAATTTTTGCCTGCAAATCATTTAAATGTCCGGACATTACACTCGCGCCGTCACGTCGTAATACTGAGCGATCAATTTTGATTTTTATAATTATATCGTTCTAAAAATGTTTGGTTTTTATATGTGTTTACGGCCAGGACTGTCGAATGAATTTTTAATTTAATTAATGATTTGTGACGTCATTTTCAAAATCACAGCAAATCCTTTATGCGTAGCTCAAGATCTCTGTAGGAGCTAATAAACCTCAAATTTTCAAATATTTCTGTTGCAAAATGTAAAAGTTACAGATCTCTGAACATTGATATCGCAAAAACACATTTTTTACGTTTCTTGCAGTATAGCTTCGCGTAAAACAATTTGCGATAATTGAGTTTGCGTAGATTGATAGGAAATAAAGTAAACTCGAACATATAACGTACCGGGTGGCACAAATTAACTAAATTGAATTGCATTTTTTTATAAAAATTATTTCATCACACATTTATTTTCTACTTTATTTAAACATATGATTAATGTGTTAGTGAGATTTTACACATACGTTAGAAATACAGGAATTATAGGCACGACAACATCAGTGCCATGATATTACACTTGGTTCCGCATAATTTTAGAAATCATAAATATAAATGCAATGGGCATGTATTTGCGAGATAATTTAAAAGTAGACAGTGAACACGGCGATGACCTCCTAATCATCATCAGGATCAAATATCCCGGGCATTATTTCTGGAAATACGGTCTGCCTGATACGCCCCTTTCCAAGAGCGGCGTAGCTTAATTTCGTTCACAAAATTATTAATGCCTCTATGAATGCGAACCGCCGCCACGCCAAATTAAAGCCATCTTAAAAACGAGAAAAAAACTACAAGATATACGACAAAAATGCATAGAAACTGTCTACGGCATATGGACTGTAAATCCACATGATGAATATCTCCAGTGTGCATGCTTCTAAAATTGCTATAAATTTGCTGCAAAACACAATGTGGGGCTTTTATTAATTTATTTAAAACCCCATAAATAATAAAAGCGATAAAAATAAATGAGTTTAAAAGATAGGCTGTGGCACATAACCATATGAGAAAAAGCTTAATTAAATATATTATTAACAGTGCTAAAATAAAACGCCGAAGTTGTGCTTTGAAAACTAGTTATGTATGGATTAAATTCAGTATGCCAAATTTTGAAATACTTTCTTCTGACAACTGATGCATGCTGTATTAGGATATTGATATTGACAGCATTGATGATAGCATACTATAAATTTTTAATATAGCAATTAAGTAATAAATAGTCGCAATTATTAATGGATTTATGAGCAGCCTCTTTTACAACAACGTTAACAGTTATAAAGCAAGTGTGATAATAATTAATATTTCTTTTATTGATACTAAATAATGTGGCAATTAAGTTGTCTCTTTCCAACACTTTTTTCTATTTCGTGCATTGTACAGTTTTGCTAAATTTTCCAAATTGCAACATATATCTTAGAATAAAGCTGATAAATCCTCATTGATATTTTTCTATACTTTTCATACTCTGGCTAAGTAGATTGTTATCTTCATTGTTTATCAGTGAATAAATACCCAAAAGGGTGGTACCTATAGGGAAATGGAAGGAACACAATTTTTGCTGTGACTGTATTTAGACTACTTATAGTGCTTTCGTTTGATATGCAAACTAATGGAATGCGGTGCTCAGTGGCGCGCGCAATTATCCTAATATAGGAAATAAAATTAAAAAAATAAAATAAATATTCTCAATTTAATTAAAATATATCATAAACAAATTTCAAATGGATGCGAACTGAAAGTGTATTTGTTTTTATTTTACTCGAGCGAACGTTTCATCTGTTGGTATCGCCTGAAAGACATTTTCGATGAGTTATTGTGCCCTTGGCCGTATTAGGTAGGTGTTTAGAATGCGACATCGAACGTGCACGTAAAGTATAAAAGGCGCGCTCTAGTGTTTTTATAATAATTGTGTCTAGTGTTTAGTGTCTAATGTAAAATAATTGGTTAATATTTTGTAGTGTTATTATAGTATTTATGGAATATACTGTATAGTGTGTATAGGTTATAGTGGTTTTATACAGAATAGTGCAATGAAAGAACTAGACACATCAAGGAGGAAAAAAGGAAAGCCCCGAAAAAATCTCACATTTAATGAGTATTTCATAAATGAGTTTTTGTGAAGAGTGCTACTAATAAGTGACAGTGAAAAATACCAATGTGAATGTAACTCTATGTGCAAATAATAATAATATATCCCGCAAATTTGTAAGTTAATTTGTTATAAATTTTACTGACAGTCAATTTAATTTCTCTCTTTTATTTTAAATTGTGATTGGCTAAATTGAGCACTAAATTGTCCACGTAGCATGCAAATTTTTTATCAATATATTTTAAATACATTCAAAACAAATTTTTTGGCTTAAAGTTTAGCACATATATCTTTTGAAGTCACTCCACCTTGGTTGCGCATGATACGCCATAGAGCAGGAAAGCCAGTAAATCGCCGGCTTGTTCATGCAGGAAAACCGAAAACGGGTACCTTTTACGTACGCCACTGCACATCGCTCACCTCCTATGAGTGGTGGCTTTTAGTATGTTTACCTACTAACTTATCTAAATAAAGTCCTAAGACCTAGTCAAAAATTCTTTCATCCATTTCCCTCTATTATCTTTCGTTGACTGGGCTATTATGAATTAATAAAATATAGGTTACATATTCTGTCCTGTTAATTGTTTCTTACGTCGTGAAATTGATCTGGCCAAATTTCTCGATAGCCCAAGGCAGTATATTTTTTGCATACGAATGTTATACGCATTACAACTGTTATACGATTATACGCATTACAACTGTTATACGATATTCATCTTATTCATAGTTAATTATTTTAAAATAGAAAATCGTGAATATATTAATAATGAATATTATATATTTTATCTGTAAACATTCCTCTTGATCCGTCAAAATTAGGGCATAGTAAAATTTTAAAATGGCAAACGACAGTTTCGAGTTAGGACCGTTTTTAAGTTTAAATAAATTGTGTCAACATTTTGAATCGACATCGTAATAATTAATGTAACAACTTAGTAACTGTACCTCGTTCTTTTTAGTGGTAGAGATAGAAGACATGTTCAAATTCCTACAATGATTTTTATTGTTACATTTATGAAGAGAATTTGTACATTATGTATCAAGGGCGGAACGAAGACGGGTTCAATTAGTGTAAAGTTATAATAATAGTATTCCTCCAATGGTGCATCGCAGTTCTTTTCTGCGCATCGCATGCAAAATGCGCTGAAGGGCTTTATAATATTTGACTTTCCGTGAGAAAAAATATTTAGGAAATTAAATTACCCGGAGGTAAAAACCATTTTCATGAACTTTATTTGCTATACGCTCAGTTATATCAAGAACGAACATTATCTCATCATGGCATATTCACGCGTACCTATTCCTTAACGTGTACGAGTAAATGGTAATTTTTTCAGAAGAACTGTCGATTGCGGACGTGATCGAGGAGTAACAACCATACCGCTAGAGGAGGCTGTTCTTCATTTAATAGAAGAATTTCTTGGAACAAGTACAAGAAAAATTGCCGATATATAAAATGTAAAATTTAAAAGAACAGCAGTTGTATCCGTACCATATCCAACGAGTACAAGCGCTCTTATAACTTATAACAAGCGTTCTTATACCTCGACACTTTCTAACTCGTCTAATTTTTTGTCAATGGATAATTCAAATGATCACACAGTTATTTCACAGTTTTTATCTCGTATTTTATTTACTCATGTGGTTAACTTTTCAAGGGAATCTATTGGAAATTTCACGTATGAGGGAATAATCACGTATGGGCTGAAGAGAATCCACATGATATTTTTGAAGCTACGTTTCAACAACAGTTTTCATTTAATGTGTGGCTTGGTGTCATTGATGATTATTTAATTGGACCATACTTTCTTCCAATCGGATTAAAAGGGGACGCATACTGCCATATCCTTGAAGAATATATTATATAATATATCCATATTACTTCTTGAAGATGTCCCTGTTCAAGTTAGGCAAGAACTATGGTTCATGTATGATGGCGCTCCAGCTCATTTTAGTATTAACGCCCGTCGCCACTTAGACGCAGTATATTCAAATCGTTGGATAGGCTGAGCAGGCCTCCAGAATTGGCTTGTCCGATCTCCAGAATTAAATCCGTTGGATTTTTGCATTTGGGGATTTCTTAAAAGGTTGGTTTATTCAACTCCCATTGAAAATATAGAGACTTTACGAGATCACATGTTTGTAACAAACAAAGATCTGTTGTTTGTTACAATAGTGCACTTATTTAATATGTTATTGTGATATGTTGTAGTTTCATTCAATCATTATTTTATTAAAGTTCATTATAGTAACTCTATAGATTAGAGAAAACAAGAACAATGACAATATTTCTCATAATAACCCCTCGGTGAATTTATTTGAAAGGAAAAATTTAATTTTTTTGTTTGCTCGTTATAATTATTTAATGATACGAAAAGGGATACACGCAGGTCAGAATCACTTTATAGCAGCGTGTGTTCTTTCAGTCATACATTAAATATGTTGCCCAAATATATTTTTAGAACGCTTACATCTACGAAGAACTATTACTGGGAAGTAGGTACTTTAATTAACAGTTAGTTTATCATTGCATCTGCTCGTGTTCTTCAGCACGTTCACATTTAGTAGTACATTCTGGTTGACAGGTGTGGCATCTATTATAATTGTGCTTATGCCCTTTTAGGTCGAGATTTGCGTAATCGTATAATTTTCGGAGATAACTGCTTATGCCCAGCGCGTCGATTAATCTTAATAAATATTAATTATACATTAGAATATATATCGCTCACTCTGTCGTGTTAAATGGACTACATCGATGGGCTTCTATATGATTTCAAAATATAATGTACCGTACGCTTCAGATGAGATTTCATCTAAGGAAATTAAATTTTAGGATTTAAAATTATACCATTCTACTGAATTTGTAATGACATATCATTACGTACGTGCTACGTATACCTAAATCGCTCATTAGACATGGACATCGGTATATCGCTCTGCAATATTGGTACACCTAAAAGCAAGATTTCTCAGTTAGAGGAGAAATAGAATTATTATGTAACAGATCGTGTTTAAATCATGGAAGCCGCCATAAGTAAGAAGATAATAGTGGCAAAACAAAGACGGGATGTATATCAATTTACACATTTATTCGAATAAACTTGATGATTACTTACTATGTTCTAGATATATGTATATGATCAAATAAGGATATGGATGTATGGTGGATAAGAGAAAATGATGTTAATGATATTATTATAAAAAATTCTATTCTCTACTTAACCTAATATAAAATTGTTGACATATCTGACATTTGTAGAAATTTCGAGGTTTTAAGTCCAAATGGGTTCCACTAAAATATTATATCTTTGAGCTCTATTTAAATCTGTTTTATAGTCATGCTTATACGCATAATGTGACCTTAACTTTGTTCAATCAGGCTTCTATACTATTTCACTTTCGCACCTCGACCTTATCAGTCTAACCTTTATCAAACTTCAGCATGCCCTATCCATATGACCTCATGCAAATCAATAATTTTTAATATTATTCTCTCCTTTTTATCTCTGCAAACTACTTACAAATTATACTGCTTACTTATGTTTCCAATCTACGTCCCTTCTTTTCTCTCCTCGCCTTTTCTTTCCTCTCAAATATTCTCTGCAAAACTCGTACCTAATCTCTATCTGCTATCCGTTTCTTATTTTTTTATTACACCTTACTTACCTTATTACACATTATTACCTTGTTACATATTACCTTATTACACATTGCTGTTTTACATGTTTTCTGTACAAGTTTTTATAGAAATTATTATATTTTAAACAAACATGGCGACTATAAACGAGTGTGTGATCTATAAAATCGATTTAATGTTTTTTATAAATATATGGAGCTCAAATTTGCATTAAATTATATGTGGTAAGTACTTATTATCATTTGCTAAAAGTTTGTTGTATTTTATATTATACTAATTCATTATATATTTAGTAAGCTAGCTTTATTAAAGGGAAAATGTACCTTTGGTTACGTAGTTTTGTGTTTTGCAGCATTTTCCAATCCTTCGAGGAAGCTTTATTGGTGCTGGAACCCGAATAAACACTACTGAATTACTACAGGATCTCTCAGGAACAATTCTGCTACTACTTGTACAAAACTTACATAGGCTTTCCTTAGCCTATTCTTGGCTACACGTATGTCTTTTATTCTAAATTAAACTGATTTTAATTACTATTTTTAATAAAAAGTTCGCAACAAATTTCACCATCTTCTCTAATTTGTATTTTATTGGTACATATCAATAAAACTTTTTTTCTCATAGCTTCTTTGTTGTCTACCTTGGTGCTAGATACAGATGTTATTAGTTTATTACACTACACTATTATTTCGACGTCACTTTTTAGCCTAGTATAATTATAAATGTTCATTATATATTTTTACAATTTAATATTTGTAATACCTATTGTATTCTTTTAATTAGCTGGTAATTGATTTTAATATTTCAGGTTGATTTGCTGTTGTCACCCAGCATGCTTTTGGTTCGACATTATCTGTCAATAGATTTTACGTATTATTCTGTATTTTATTATAATTATCTTTATTAATTAATTTCTCGATATATCTACTTATATTGTGTATTATATTTAAAATGTGTATATTTTACTTTATTATCATTTCACTTTTACCTTTTTTTGTCTGTAATATCGGATTATTAGCGCAGATGTACTAGTATCGCTTGAAATCATGCCAACAAATCTACATAATTATTTTATACTTAACGATGCATATTGTTATAATTTGACGACTAATATTAGTATGTACACTTTTATTGTTATGTACATTATTTTATATGCTCGCTACTCGCTGTATAAGAATAATCACATTTATATTAATAATAATGTCTAACAATCTAATGGACGCAAATTTTGTTTATTGTTCGTACGACTTACTTTTCATTTTATTTTAATATACATACATACATACATACATACATACATACATATGATATATATATATATATATATATATATATATATATATATATATATATATATATATATATATATATATATATATATATATATATATATATATATATATATTCCATGTGAGCTTACAAGCATTTAATTTAACTGGCTTTGGTTTCTTATAGTTTGTTGTTTTTTTTAGACAAAGTAGAATGCAAGTATGATGTAAAAAATAATTCATCTCGATCCATTATTTATGTAAGTCATCGATTATTCGGTACTGTCTGTGATCACTTGAGATTTTATCTGTACTCAATAATATGACTTAAATATTTAACGGCTTTCATGTACACCGATATTCCGAGGAGATTATCATCTTACTCGCTTTGTGTCTTTATAAGGTTTGGATGTAATCCTACTGCACGGGATATATACTCATCAATAAATCGACAGATACTTGTCAGATGACAGGAGTAATTAAATAAGTAAATTATTAGTTGAGTTTCTGCTATGTTCTATATAGAGATGATTCCATGTACATCCCAAGTACAGTACATCAAGATGTCGGCCTGCAACGACCTTTAGTGAACAAATAATGTGTTTGTTGCTCATATCAGAATATTTTCAATTAAATTACAGAGTAACGTCATAACCTTTATCAGTACTTATATAGATGAATATCGCCCATAACAGATGAATTAGTCGTGTGGTCAGCGAGATCCAGATCTACCTCCTCTGGATTATTTTGGCGATATTTATTACCTCAAATCTAAGGTCTAGAATAGAAGTTTAGAATCTGAATAGAGTGAGCAATTAAAGGATACAATTATTAGATCTGAAATTAGATAAATCAGATCAGTTCGTTTATGAGGGTTACGTTTTACGATTTCGAACAACACCTAAACGGAGGAGGCACTTTTAACACTCACTCATTGCCAAAATGACAATATATTTTCAGGAACGCACATGACATCTTTTTCAGGATTTGATAGTGGTTCACCTATTAGAAAGTGAGATGGAGTTAAACATGTCATATCTAAATGATCTGCAGATAAAGAACAAAGTGTGCGAGAATTTAAAATAGCTTCTATTTATGTCACAGCCGTTGTAAGTTCTATTGGGGTTTGGTGGAATGAATTTTAACTATCTGTCATTAAAAGAAAAAGAAGTTGGTTGCATTGACGCTATAGATCGAAGTAGGATTTCCTCAACTAGCGATAAACCGTTTTATCTATGTGTATAGCTTTTGTTAACATACACACAAACAAATTAAAATAACCTTTTGTCATAGCCGATCGACGTAATCGTGATTATTTAATTATTATAGGAGCACCGAAATCAATGCAATCTTTTATAAATTGCCTTAAAACGAAAATTCTATCCTTAGGTAAGAACCCAATAGTTGTTAGGCTGACTGTGCGTTAAAGCGATGACAAATTGTACAAGATTGCAGTACAGCTTTTACTTCCCTTAGTCGATGAATTATCCAATACTTTAGTTTTAAAGTTGCTAGCTCAGAATGTGCTCCAGCATGAAAAAGGTTAATATGTTCCTTTTTGATTAGTAATCTCACAACGTAATTTTTTGAAGGTAAAATAATCGGGTGTATTTGATTATAATGAGTAAGCCTTTCCGATATCCGTAATATATTTTCTCGGTCAATGAATGGATTTAAGGACGTTATTGTACTGATTGTATGTGATTTATTTTTTCTTAATTTCTAAAATGCCTTAGTAAAACTAAAAAGTGCGTTTTGTAATTCAGAAACTGATAAAGTCCCGGATAATATATTTGTGTTCTTTCTTATATTCTTTGCAAATCGCAAGCATTATGCCAATGATCGCTGAAGTCTGAAGAAATTTGAAAACCTAGACCAAGGAAAGGTAGGTTCAGTAATAATATGAGTGTATACAACTTTTCTCTCTTCTGGAAAATTGACTGTAGTAGAAGATTCATTTAAATATTTTAAATGTTACATTCGTATTTAAGTATAAAAGACGGCTCTTTCCACCACTGTTCTTTTGAAATGATTTCGGATGGGTTAAACCTCGAGAAAGATAATTTGTTGGATTGTCGCTTGAAGGTATGTGTATGTGATACCATTCATAATTTGTAGTCAGTTCATGAATTTCGAAAACTCTATTTCCTACAAATATAGTCCATCTTGAAGGTGATGAATTTAGTCAAGCCAAAACTATTTTTGTATCAGTCCATAGTGTGACCTTATTAACCTTTTGGAATATTATTGACATGATTTTATGCACCAACCTTGAAAGTAAAAGTGCACCACGTAATTCAAGACGTGGTAGATATATGGTTTTTAGTGGTGCGATTCTTGATTTTGAACATAATAGATTAATAGAAGCGTTTTATCAGCGTAGATACCTCTTACAAATATGCGTGCACCATAAGTTGCTAAAGAAGCATCTGAGAATCCGTGTATTTCAATTTGAAAAGGATTATTATTATAAAATAGATATTAAGGCATAGATAGGTTAGAATAAATCACAATTCCTTGTATAAATGTTCACCAATTTTTGAGTATATCTGGTGGTACAATTTCTTCCCAATTTATTTTTCTAGCCCATTGCATCATTTGTTGCATTAAAATTTTTCCAATTACAATGACTGGACCAATTAATCATAATGGATCGAACATTTGAGCTATGCTCGACAGAACGCTACTTTTAATGTAAGCCTCAGAAATGTCTAAATCAGGAATCAGTAATTTTAAATTGATCCATGAGATATCTAAAATCTTATTTGATATATTTTCATCCTCAATTTTTAAATCTTGATGACCTTGTGTGAGTTGTTTTATGAAAGTTTTATCATTGAAACACCATTTATGAAGTGTGAAATTTGCTGAACTTAACATATGGATAAGTTGTTCCTTTAATTCCCATAATTCATTTTTAGAGTTTACACCACATAGAATATCATCTACATACCATTGATGTAGTATTGTGTTTGAAGCGAGATACTCATTTTCTGCCAATTGTTTTAAACAGCGTGTTGCTAAATAAGGAGCTGAATTTGTACCGTAAGTGACAGTTTGAAGTAGAATACATTTTAGCGATTCATTTGCCTTAGCTCTCCATAAAATGTTTTGCAATTTCAATCATGCGATACATTTTTTGAATATCTGCAGTTAATACATACTCATATAACCTAAATCTACAAAGTATGCCAAATAAGTCAGGTTGTACTACATATCCTGTGTACATTATGTCGTTTAAAGACACTCCTTAAGTTGTTTTCATGGACGCGTCAAATTGACATGAACGAGTTGCGTTCGATTCGCGTATAATGCAATGATGCGGTAGAAATTATTTTTTTGTTTCAGTTATTTATACCTTCGTTTATATTTACATATTTCCCATGATCCATTGCAATATATTCATCAGTGCATTGTTTATACTGCGTGTATAACCTTTCGTCCTTAGTGAATCTCCTTTCTAGAGAGAAAAACCTTTGTGCTGCTAAATTGTATGAACTACCTAACCTTAAAAAATCGTCTTCTGTTCGTAATGGCAAATTTAATTGAAATGAGCCGTTTTGAATTCACCTTGTAGTATCAGAAAATATTTGATGGCACGTTTTATTTTCGTGTGACAAAGAAAGTTTTGAAGATAGTTCATCCAATTGCCAGAATTTTGGATTTAGTTCATTGACGTCATCTGACTGAGACAATAATGTTATGCTTAAGTTATTAACAAAATTTACAGTAGGAGTCGGACCTGCAATTACCCAACCTAAATTAGATCCCGATCGTATTAGTCCTGGTTTTAATAATGTCAAAATAAATATCTGCACTAAGCAGCATATCTATTTGAGACGGTGACAAAAAATATGGATCTGCTATTTTTATGTATTCCGGTATTTTTAAATTGCGCTTATCTATTACTGCGTGAGGGAGATTATGCGTTATTTTATCTAAAATAAAACACGATGTCTTTACTTTTATGTTGCTATCTATGTTTTATTCTATAATTACATCAGCAATAATTTCAACTCGAGTTTCATTATTTGAAATGCGCGATATTTTTAAATCCTTCTCGTACGTATTTAAATTTAATCTTTTGTACAAATTTGTAGTAATGAATGACGTTTGAGATGCGGAATCTAATAACGCATTAGCTCGCACCGTTTTCCTTGAGCAGTGCGTACAACGCCAATTGCAGTTGGTAGTAATATTTGGTAATGTGACCAGTGTGATACTAAAACCGTTTGACCAGGTGATGTTCTTGTTAGATCTTCATTGTTCGTTTGAGTATTAAATGTTTTGTGTTCAGTGTTACGCCTCTCTTGATTATTTTCATGTATATTATGGAACAATGTATGGTGCTTGCCTCCACATTGTCTGCACCTTAATGAATTGCATCGAGTTACTGTATGATGTGAACCTCAGCAATTGTAACAGAGTTTATTTTTTACAATAAATTTCATCTTTTCCTTTATTGGTAACTTCCTAAATTTGAAACATTTGTAAATTGTGTGATTTTTTAGTTTACAAAATAAACATTCCATATTTTCAAACTCTTTTATGCGAGTGTTACTGGTACTCGCTACTGACTGTGTTGTGGTAGCATGAGATATTCTTTGTTTTATTGCTTGTTTACCATTGTTAGTTGCCGATTCAAAGGAAGTACATCTTAGTTCTAAAAACTTGATATATTTGAGAGTGTGGTTTTACTTTCATCTCTGCTTAACTCGAAAGCGTTGCGTGTTTGAATATCTAGTTTATTAGAAACAATATTAATTAGAATTAAATCCCAAGAATCTACTGTTGTATTAAGATTTTGAAGAGCTTTAATATGTTGTTTAATTTTAGTAATAAAATCCCTCAAGGCCTTATAATTTCCTTTAGTGATTGTGTCGAACTCTACAAGAGCTGAAATGTGTGAATTAATTATATTCATGCCTTTGTCGTATCTTTCTTTAAGTAATTCTAAGGCTGCCTTGTAATTATTTTCCGTAATTTTCAATTCATTTATTATTGAAAGCGGTTCGCCATAAAACAGTTTTTAAATACTTCAGTTTTGCCGAATATGTATCATATTTGTTAATAAATGCCAACAATATGTCATAAAATGACGGCCAGTCCTTATAATTACCAGAAAAAGTTGGTATGTTTAAATTCATCTTATGAAAAGAGGAAGTTCATTTCACTGACTCCTAATGCCATCGGCGCAGACTTAACCATATCTTGAATTATATTTTTAATTTTGCTATGTATTATATTGCATCTTTGTTCTACATTGACTGTCAATATCTTGACTTTCGTCTATATCTTCAAATAGTTCTTGTATTAAATTGTATTTGCACCTTTATTAATAGCGTTTCCCTAATATAAATATCATCTATATCAATGTCAATGTCAATGTCAAATGTGCAATTTTAAAATTTAGTACAAATTACAATTAGTTACTATTAATATAAATTATAAAATGTCAGTAGTTATATTTATATAACAAAATAAAGTTCCAGTTAATGAATAACTTGAAAGCTCTAACCTTATATCACTTGTGTAGCCTTGTATCTACCTATGCTGCATAATTTTTTTTTCCGTGTTTGTTATTCTTCGTAAATGCCTCGCTTTGAAGAACCTTTAACGTTGTGTGCCTTTGGGGATGAATCTTATTTGGGGGACCTTAACCTTGCGTGCCTTTGGGGAAGAACTTCATTTGGGGTTACCTTAAACCTTGATATAACTTTTGACGTAGATGTTCACGTTAACTGAATACTTATCCTTGTAGTATTTTCCTAATCCCAACTAATGTTTTCCAATCCGGCTCGTTTGGACCAATGTTTGCTTCCGGTTTTTGGAATGTAATTAATCTAGAACCTTAACAGTTAATACTGTTAGGGAACGAGCGGACTGTATTTTTATAGGAATAAACTTTATTTTTTTTCTTATTTTAATGCAAGAAATGCCACCCTGGGTGTCTTCATAGATATAGAGGGTGCGTTTGACAAGACCACCTTTCCTAAAATCACAACGGCCCTAACACATAGGAACGTTCCTAATACTGTGAGCAGCTGGATATCCAACATGCTCTCTAAAAGAGCAGTACAAATCAGTGCAGGAGACACTGTCATAAGAGGACTGGTTGCGAAAGGCTGTCCGCAGGGAGGTGTTTTATCACCACTGCTATGGAATCTGGTTCTTGACAGCCTCCTAAACCACCTCAACGTGGAAGGATTCTACACAATTGCATACGCAGATGACTTAACGATACTGCTTAATGGAAAATTCGAAGGAGCTCTCTGTCAAAGAATGCAGATGGCCCTAAGAATAATCGAAAATTGGTGTGAGTAGTATGCCCTATCCGTCAACCCCAGGAAGACGGAAATGGTACTCTTTACAAGGAAAAGAAATCTGGAGCCAATGAGAGCACCTGTTCTCCTAAACACAGCACTAAATTTTGCACCACAGGTGAAATACTTGGGGGTAACTTTCGATGCTAAATTAAACTGGAATCTTCACCTCGAAAGAAGAATAAATAAGGCCTACATATCATGCGAGCAGTGTCGCAGGACAGTAGGGAAAACCTGGGGAATGAAACCCAGGGTGGTCCTGTGGATTTACACTGCTATCATAAGACCAATGTTGGCCTATGGAGCTGTTGTCTGGTGGCCCAAGAGTCAACAAATAACAGCAAAACTCAAGCTAGGCCAGGTATAAAGAGTTGCCTGTCTGAGCATAACCGGAGCCATGCGAACAGCACCAACGAGAGCAATGGAGATAATGCTGTGTCTTCCACCACTAGACCTACATCTAGAAGAAGTGGCTCTGACTACCATGACTCGCCTTAAATCTGTTGGCATACTACCAAACGTAAGCTGTGGCCAAACCAGAAGCCGCCTATGGACTGAGGCTGTCAGAAAGATACCCCTTTTACAGGCATGTGCAGATGGTATTCCGCCTCGCCTTGTCTTTGATAAACCTTACATCATACACACTACTGGTGAAGACGAGGCCGGCGTTGAAGATGTAAACTATGTCTTCACGGACGGATCAAAGAAAAAGGATGGAGCAGGCTGTGGTATATATTCCAGGAATCTGCGACTCCGATGCAGCTGGACTATGGATAAAAATGCCAGTTTAGTACAAACAGAACTCGCTGGTATAACCATAGCCGCACAAGAGATTGCTCGCAGAGAAATAACGGGCAAGACAATAAGAATCTGCACAGATAGTAGACAATCATTACTGGCCCTGAAAAATTATAAAATAACTAAAGGATCAACATGGGAATGTCACCAAGCACTTGTGAGAGCATGTCAGATGAATAACATCTGCCTGTGCTGGGTCAAAGGACACTCACAATGCAACGGCAATATAGAAGCTGACAAACTGGCCAAGAAGGCAGCCAACCTGAGTATCCTTGGGCCTGGTCCTTCAAGTACGCTACCAGTTGCAGCGAAACTACAATTAATAAAGGAAAACACCCACATAAAATTTAAGACGTTATGGGATGAAACAAGTAGCTGTCAGCTGGCCAGAAATCTCTTGAGATATCCCAGCGAAGAGACGGCGAGGAACTATCTGGCAATGTCCAGGGGTAAACTGCGATTTGTTACAGGAATCCTAACCGGACACTGCCGGGTAAGGAAACACCTCTATAACATGAGACAAAGTGACACACCCATCTGCAGAGGATGTGAACAAGAAGATGAAACGATCGAGCATGTACTTTGCGAATGTCCCGCCGTGTCATCGACCAGAGAATCCATATTGGGGGAACGTTGGCCTTCTATGGCCAATTTGAGGGAAATGCCTCTGGGCAACATCATCACCTTTTGTACAACATTGGGCTGGTCGATGACCTAGGGAGGCATTTCCCTCACGGAGGAAGCACAAGGGGCCCAATGGGGCCTAAGTGCAGCGGATCTCGATCCGCACTCCGGACATATTCCAGATTCCAGATGCAAGAAATGTCTACATTAACAATATGACATTTGTTTAAAAGATTAGTAAATTAAATTGACATAAGAGTGGTTATTGCTATTTTTAAGGTAAAATAAGATTAGCCAGGTTACGGGTGGTTCGTCAGTGATGTTACGTAAATAATAAAATAGAATTTAATTGAATGTTAGCTCCAAACATATTCCATGATATAATTATTTAATTTATTAAATAATAAAAATTGATGTAGCTAAAGAACGTATATAGCAACACGATTTATCGACTAATTGATGAACTTTTTGGATGCAATCATTATTTTTGAACAAAATCGCACATTAGCTTATGAGAGCACTAATGGTACACCATGTATATACATAACTACTATGATTTCTTAGATATTATACGAGGGCATTAGGACATTATCATGTCTATATACGAATTGTTTGATATTTTTTCTAAATCAATGTGGATTTGCTACAAATATATTAATAATTTGAGTATTTGTTAATTACATTATTATTATAGATGTTATTTAAGTTGTTAACACCTATATAAAAACATTTTAATTATATGTATTCAAAAGTTAATCAAACAGAATATTAGAGAGCAGTCGAAGGCAGGTTTTAAATATTTTTTTGCCGTATCGGTTCAAGTAGGTATGTACATACGAATATTTTGGATGAAAGACGCTTACTTATCTAAGAAGCGACATGCGACAGATCGTTTTATCTATCTTTACATGCTTCTTGTATCCGTAAATTCTATGTCCTTTATGGAAGCATCTAACGTATCAAGGTCGGCTTTACTACATCCAACTCTGTGATATCACTTTTATTACTCGAAGATTGTTGTTTATTTGTGGCTGGAGCTAATGATTATTTAATGTAACCTTTTAATAAAACCGCAAATGTATGATTAAGAAAACTGGTTAGGTTAGCATTGCAAGATTACACATCTTTCGTATTTTTGCTTGAGTAATAATTGATAACAAGTCAAAGCCTCAGGGAACATCCGTGTTATTTCTTCTGCTTTTAGGAATGACAAATATATCCGAAGCTGTACGCAGAAGTTCTTATGATTTACAAATATTTATTTTATTATTTCACCATTTACTTGTGAGACTTTATTAAGATGCTCTTTGATACGACTCATGACGCAGACTTAAAAATAATACTGAAACCAGTTTACGGAAACTATTCTCTAGATAATAACGTGATAAAATAGAAGCAGCAGGTTGTTTCAACAGTCCAAAATCATGAGGATATGAAATTTGGATAAAAAGAAATAAAAAATATGGTTGTTTCTGCACAAACGCTTGATGGGTACTTCGCGATAGCGATCGAGTTAATCTTCTGAATAACTGCCGCGTTGAGCCATCATAATCCAGGGAATCTTATATTTTCGTGTCTAAGTAATCAAGGATAATAAAATGAGGTTTAAGTAAATAACAAGTGTCATCTATCTATCATTTGGTATTTTCACTCTTGAATGATAAATTGCTGTTGTCTTGGTTACTGCTCTTTTATTTCATATATAATATATGCAGTTTTTAAATTCTAACTGTAATTAGTTAGTTTCATCTCATTTATTTTGATAATAAGAGAATATGACATCATCAAAGCATTCGGTATTATTATTCACCAGCGTTAAAGAAATGTTAATTAATAATTTTTAATTATTTTGTAAAGGTGTTAAAATCTCTTTCAGTATTTGTGTCTCATTCTTGCACTGACTCGCACTGACTGAAAATTGGAAGTAACGGTAACCAAACCATATCACTTAAATATCACTAAGAAGTGACAGTGACTTTTAAGTGGATGTAATAGTTTTAGCGACGTCTTGGGAAACATCTTGATTACATAATTTCGGTGGTTGTCGCCACGTTCTTGCTACGTCCATAAGTAGGTATGTATGTATGTATATGGGTCGGAGTGTAGTGGTTTCACTTCCACTACAGCACTTACGCCTCATTAGGCCCTTTGTGCATTCCTCCTTTTTACTTGAGTACTTTTCTTCAAACCATCCTACTTATTATGGGGTCTTGGTGGCAAAGTCTCTTTACAATTTCTGAGTTACCGAGATTTTTTACTCTGTCCTCATTACGATTTATCTGGGACCACGCGCCCGCGGTAGATGTTGACTATTCCCAGGTCTCAGTTGGACTGCCACAGCCCAAGTCCCAAGCCTGCCTAAGTCACCCATCCAAGTGCCACCAACGCCCTTGCTTAACTTAACAAAGATCGAAATCTTACCGGTTAAGTCTCGCTGCCTAGGCGGTCCCTCTACGTCCATAAGTGAATCTAGGGTAAGAATAATCCATTTCTCTAATGATATTACTCTGTACTGTGTTGCTCGATAATCCAATAAGTTAAATTTGCACTTGGTGGAGACGTCCCGATTAATTTCCCTGGATTTCTCTGAACTGGAATTTAGCGATTGCCAGGAAATTTCAATGGCGTTTACATGGCAGGATCGAGGTATAATTAAATAACCAGGATAATGTACATTGCATTTGCAGTTATTAGCTGTCAACCGTTTCCTCCTCCACAAATTTATGACTGTTGAGTCTCCATTCAACTTCTGGGAATATATTTATCTTGTGCTTATTGTTTACTGTTATGTTTGTATATAATAGAGATTGTATAAAACTAATATTAACAGATTTTAGAATAGACCGATGGGTTTCATTGTTTCACTCAAATTTAACTAAAGCGAAAGCTGCAGTACACAAATAAAATCTTGTTTAGTAACTTTTTTTAATGGTGAAGTGTCTGGTAATGTTCGAGACTGACATTATTGCAAACTAGGTTGTAAAGAACTTGTTGCTGATGTTCACTTTGACCAACAATATAAATATACACGCACACTATGTCCAGTCTCCTTAACAATGAGATATTTGCAAGTCTACATTGTTGTGCCTACAAAGAAATTGTTCCAAATAATTCCAAAAAATTTTAACTATTTTAACAGTACTTTCAATGGAACTTAATTTACTAATTAGCGTAAATAAATAGTGAAAGACAAAATGTTTCTAATCTACATAACTGGCAATATAAAATTTCCACCATTCAGAAATTAGCAAATTTAAATCATTCCATCAAAATGTATACGAGAACTAATAATAAATTTATGAGAGAGGAAGCAGTAATCAAATGAGTAAACGGCATTATTTCATATCAGGTTTCAGTGCATAAATATATATAATGATTTTAAAATAATAATATAAAATTGCATATTGCTAAAACACAATTTTACCAAAACCACTGAACAAGTATTTTCTTACACTCTTGTCTCTCATCTTACGTGGCTGTTCCTTGTTCTTGTGAATCGTAATTGTAATATTTCAAAAAGAAAAGCTAAAAGTATTTCAAATAACTTAATGATAGTAATAATTGTTGTGTTACTCTCAAATATCAAGACTGAAATGGTCCCCAATTTCGGTAATGTGTATTATATAAGATACTCAGACTGAAAATGTCGTAATTATTCGAAGTGAATAATAATAGTTGTAACGAAAGTGAGTCGCTGTGTTACATTGCACTTGCGGGTTTGATTAGACCGTGACCGTCTTGCGAGTTCATTGTCAGGTTGATATGTTACCGGCCCGGAATTAATGGAGATTTCAATCGATATATTGAAATAAGCCACATCCCAATTTTATTTATTAGTCCATGCATCCGAGCATCTGCATCACTCTAACAGGTTAGGGAAAAATTACATACCATTAGAAAAAGATAATAATATGTTTCGATTTATTTAAGGTACCTACCTATTATCTGTAATTAATGGAAATATGTATTAGAGTGCCATCGGCTATTTGGTGTAAGTTTTATCGAAATATGATGTTTAAGTCATGTTTCTATCAGAATAGAACTAACAAAAAATGTTGTCTTTTTTACATGGCGATCGTCATACAATTGATCAAACATGGGGTAATACCGGACATTCTGACAAAGCGTCTGAGCGTTATAATATACCAATATCGACTACACATGATAATATAATGGACTCTCATATAAAGATTCATGACGGACACACACACACACACACACACATATATATATATATATATATATATATATATATATATATATATATATATATATATATATATATATATATATATATATATATATATATATATATATATATATATATATATATATATCTTCATATCAACTTTATCCTGTAATTGGGTGTTTCCTGTTGGGCGAATAAAGCAACTTTTATAATTATTATATACTGTATATTCATGTCCGTATGTATTATTTGATTGCTTACATACCATGAATTATTTATCATTCGTAACACTTTTGATTGGATTCGTTGGATTATTGATATGTTTGAGTGGCTTGCACATTCCCATAGCTCTATTCCGTAAGTCCATATTCGTTTTATTATTGCATTGTAAAGCGGATTGAAGTACCTACAAATAATCCAATATCGATCTCTTGTTTTGATTTGTTTCCGTTTTTTCAGTATATGGGCTTTTCAGGTGTGTCTACTGTCCAAGTGAATACCGATATATATATATTGTTCTCATAGACTGAGGTATAACTGCATTATTTAAATTTAATTGTTGGCCCTGCTCCTTTCTAAGTGTGAGGATTCTGGATGTTGATGTGTTGCAAAGATAACTGTGCCGTCTCCGCTTGGGATAGAAATTATAACTGCAGTATCCACTATGCTCGCGTTAATTTGTGTACCTTGAGAATTAAATAGAATAAGAACCTGAGATCAAAATCTTTGGATGAATAAATAACGCTGCAACAGTCAGTAAATATTCACTTTAACTAAGACGCAACGGTAAACTAACTCCATCTAAAATGTTTCTCTTGAATTGCACTCATTTATATTTTCAAGAAATTTAATGTACCACAATTTACACATAAGACCGTTAAGAGTAAGTATGCTAATTTAGATGTTAACTGATAACTCACGATCGTTTGTCGTTGAAGCGAGATCTGTGAGACGTCGTGGACTTGTTAACAATTGGGAACAACAGCGAAGGTAGGTAGGTTATCCAGATGAAGAACAATTGATTGTCTGGTGGTCGAGACATTTTTCAAGCGTTTCTTCTCTGGTGGGTGTCGTTCAATATATCAGCAATCTCATATAGTCGATTTACTGTTTGCTATTCTGCGAGACGCACGATCATTTTAGATATTCCTAGAAATAAATGTCATTACTGAATAATGATGTCTCATATTTTCAACGATTTATAAGCATTTTAACTAACTTATTTCTAAGATTAGGAAATTGCAGTTGTTCTAAATTGTATTCAATAAAATAGAGTATAAAAATAGCATATGTAGGAAACACAAATGTTTTCGAATAATTTAAAATTTTAATACTTCGTCACTTTTAGTGACATTTTGTGACATTAGTTTTGACGGAACTGAAATTCACAGAAAACACAAACAAATATAAATAGTAGAATAGGTTTGTGTTTTCTGTGAATTTCAGTTTCGTCAAAACTAATGTCAGGAAATGTCACTGGAAGTGATGAAGTATTAGTATTTTAAATTCAAGTATAAATGACCAATACAACAAATCGTACAGCACTCTGCTGAAGATCCTCAATGAAGGTGAAAGGACTTGTACAACTTCTGAGTGGTTCGTTTCCATATATATGTCCAGATATACAACTGGTAACTGTGTCGTCCTTATTATTCATCCTTATTATTATTTGCTTATTTCTCTATGTAATGAATTGCTACAAACCCAAGATTTCTTTTCACAAAACAAATATGAATAGCAAGAGCAATAGAAAACCCAAAAATTAATTTGTATATAGGTATATTGAAAAGAAATCTTGGGTTTGTAGCAATTCATTTTCTATATTCAATACTTTTCACAATATATATATATATATATATATATATATATATATATATATATATATATATATATATATATATATATATATATATATGTGTGTGTGTGTGTGTGTGTGTGTGTGTGTGTGTGTCTTCCATTAACTGTGGGGATTTCCACCTGCAAAAAACCAGGGCTTTGGGGACTTCTCCAATTGTGGGGACTTACACGCGTCCCCGCACTTATGATTCCTATTTTATAGGTAGCGTCAACCGTTGCTGTCAATAATTCTTATCTAGAAATGTTCACCATTAAATATTTTATAATACTGCAGACTATTTTCAAGATCACATTATTGGTATTCTCAATGTGAACCAAATTATGACCGACCTCACAATTTATGTAAATTTCACGTTGTTGGATATACATAAGTTATGAGGTCATTAAACATGCAGATAAAAGCGCCCTCTGCACAATTTTCCTAGTATTAAAATAACTGTGTGTGTTTTCAATTTCCAGAATTAAATAATTAACATTTCAAACGACAGTTTTCTCAACGAAGTAAAAAGTGATGTGATGTAGATTATATAAATCTGTATTTAAAAGTTTCCGATAATTATCAAATAACTGCAGTCCCCATTGTTCATGGTCGATGATCTAATATACACAGTTCTGTCTGGCACTGGCATCATCCTTATAAGCTGTGGGGACTTCTCCCACTCTAAACCTTAGATTACATTTTCGGTTTCATCCGACTATATACGAAGACGTACCCACCCCCCAGCTTGCATAATATTGTATTTATCGTTTACCTTAAAACCGTTACTGTTATACCAATAATTAGGTACATTGTTCAAAATAACTAATGTAAAACATTATACCTACTATAAGTGATAAGGTGAATAAGTTGTTGATAAAAATTTAACAAGGTAAGTAACATTTAAATATCATAACCATAAAGGCAACGAATAAAAAAAAAGCGCGCGAAAATGATGTGTGAGATACAT
>CAXKVY010001021.1:0-99551 GCA_964058915.1 Tetropium fuscum | reverse complement strand
TGAAACAAAACAACCATATAAACATGTATTTATCCATATCAGATGCAAACATTACATCTTTGGTATGCATGTGTGTGAAACCAGCTCATACTCTCTTACACACTGCATCAATCCACAATACCACTACTACATTTCGTTATATATATATATATATATATATATATATATATATATATATATATATATATATATATATATATATATATATATATATATATATATATATATATATATATATATATCCGAGCAAAAAACCCTCATTATATCGATCTCTTCAGACGTGCTACCGCATTTTTAACAGCGTTGTCAAGTATAACCGATTTCCAGGAATTTAAGGAAAAACTAATGATTTTATATACATCGCCCATAACATTATGACATTATCATGTAGTACAAAATTATATACCTTTCGTCATATCATAAAACAATTGGATGGTGAATGTGATGCAGATTAAGAATGTTTCCCATTCCCAAACAGTCCCTTTCATTTTAACATCGTCCAATCTGAGAAAAACCCCAGTGGGTACAGAGCAAGGTTACCAGAGTAATTTATATAGGTACAATTATAACTTTGTATATTGTAAATGTTATTTTACTTTGTGAAAATAGAAAAAGAAATATTTATTTCATAATATTAAGTATTGCCTTGCCCCGCTTGTGTTGTAACTAATATTACTTCATGGGTACAGAGATAAGAATAAATAATTTTATATAACAATGTCCATATTATCTTTTGTTGATTCAGCGAACTAATCCATTATATAACATAAATGTAATTATATAGGTATATATTTTAAAATTCGAAAATTAGAAGTTTTCACTTCTATCGTGTGGTCATAAGTACACACCCATGTTTTTTATATTATTATTATCTTATTTTCGTGTCCCAGCTGTCACCACTGAAAATGCCGTCAGCGACGAACGGCGAAACGTTTGGAGCAGCACAACTCCTTGGACCACGGCAGAACAGCCCGGAAGACAGTTTCCAAGTGAACCACGCCGGCCGTGAAAGCCTAAAAATTACAGTTGTACCAAACTACCTATATGCTACCTATAATATAATTAATAAACAATTAATTTGGAATCTCATTTCGTAAATTTCTGCTAATGCAGGCTCTAAATGAACTTTGGACTAATACTAATAAAGTACGTACCTAATTTGGACCCCACGTTTTTAGATGGGAAGTCCGACTGTGTCAGAACAGGTGATAAAAACGAGTATTCAAAATGAAAGAGTAATAATTAATTGATGAAGAGCAATCGTCAATTGAGATACGCAGTATTACACGATTTTTTTATACATCAAGTAAAGCTAATGCGTATATTCGAATATTCTTCAACAATACCTGAAACCTGTTTCTGTGTTTAAGCCTTAGACAAGCCGAAATGGGAATAATTGTAAACCAACATTGATATTATATATCAAGTATTATCGTTGATCTTTCGTTCTTTCAGTCAACGGTATTAGTAAAGGCGTCCACGCCTTCAAGAATCGTCAAAATAAAATCTGCAAATATGGGCTCCAGCAAGGTAAATAAATATTGAGCCCGAATTTCATAAGAGAAAATTTTGGACACCAGAATTGGCTTTTTGGATTTTTTTTTGTTTGCACAAATTCACATATCGAAACGTACCCCGAAATAAACTAATTCTAGTGTAATACCAGTGGCGAAGCGTGAAATTTTGTCTTGGGTAGACAGTAGTTATAAAAGGTAGGTGCGCCGGTAGGCGCAAAAGTATAGCGCCGACCTTGAAAATTTTTAAAATTTTCAAGGTCACGCGTTTTCCTGGCACTTCAGAATTTCAATGATAAATTCGTTTTTACAAAACCATGCACTCTCAAAATAATACTTTTCAAATTTGTTTTTGTTTTAAAAATATTTATTGTGTACACTTGTTACAGAGCAAAAAATACATAAAAGAGAAACTAAAATATAAATAAACTATAAACATAAATATTTGACGAAATAGTAACAAAAATATTACAAATATACACAGGTATTGAGAACGATGCCCGGTTCTACTCATGAGTGGTGATCATATTCCCACTAAACTATATCCCTCGAACTTCCTGGAGGTCGTAATCCTTGACCGCGAGGAGTGGGGGATAGAGATCACCCCGATGGCAATCCGCAACGGCAGCAACTGGTATACGGATGGATCCAGGGCGGATGGAATGTCGGGTGCCGGAGTCTTTTCTGACTCGGAACAAATAAGTAAATACTTTGCTCTGGGTGCACATGCTACTGTCTTCCAGGCCGAGGTATTTGCGATTCTATCCTGTGGGCTGGAGCTGCTAGCTGGCCCACAAAGAACTGGTAGAATCAATATATGCTCCGACAGTAGAGCTGCCATCTTGGCACTTAGTGCCGTTGAAGTGCGCTCCAAACTGGTTCTGGAATGCAAGACCGTCCTCGAGACGCTCTCTCAGAGGAATAATTTACGCCATGTCTGGGTCCCAGGACATGCTGGTGTACCGGGAAACGAGAAGGCCGATCAACTAGCCAAATTAGGCACTTTAGAGACACCTACTGGGCCTGAACCCTTCGTAGGGATCTCCAGAAGCACAGCGGTTCTCTCAATGAAGACTTTAGCCCAACAAATGTTTCAACATTGTTGGACAACTGCCCCAGGCATGAGACAGGCTAAAGAACTCATATCTGGTCCCGACGCTGGGAGGACCAGACAGCTGCTGAAATTAAGCAGATGTAACTTAAGAACAGTGACAGGCCTACTGACCGGTCACTGCCACATAAGACGACACCTTTACATAATGATGAATTGCCCCGCTTTCCTGCATACACGTATGCAATACCTGGGAAAACTGATGCTGATGCCTAGGGACTTTAGAGAGCTATGTCCCAGCAGCCTCGTTGGCTTTATTAAGGCAACTGGACTGGTATAGCTCTCGAAAGGCGGGACGTGACGGGCCCATACTGAGGCCTATACGTCAAAGGGCAGAGCCCCCGCCAATCTCAAATCAATCAATCAAATCAATACACAGGTATTAGTCAGGTCTCATTTTTTCTTAAAATTATCTTTTTTTTAAAGATTTTTTTCTTCTTTGCTGTCATTTTACACACAATGCACAAACCAGAATAAAAAGTAAATTAAAATAGTGCTGCCCATTGAAAAATAAGACGGGCACTGAGCGGGCGGAGTACCTATTGCAACGATTGCAGTAGACGAGTAGACCATTCATCATATGCTGATGCCGGCATACGATGCAGTTCCGAGCGCTGAACAGCGCAATACTTAGCTCGTCGGCTACAGTAGACAAATGACGTTTTGTCTTTCGCGCCCGCTAATCGGCCAATCTCAGCTGATACATAGCCTGCCTCGGCTGTGCGCTGTGTGCAATCGCCTGCTGCTGACAACGGGCGAAGACAACTTCGGGAATGTCTACCCGGCTCCCGGCTTTAATTCGGCAGTTCGGCGCGTCGCGGCGTCGGACTTTGGTACTGTTAGGTACATGGTACGGTGTATTTCGATATATGTAATTTCGGTCTCTCGACATCATTCAAACAATTAATTTCAATGTTTTTGTTGCTAATACAGTAAACAATAATTGAGACATGAATAATTATTTTATTAAAAAAAGGGAAATAATTTTGGGTAGACGATGTCTACCTTGTTGACCCGCACGCTTCGCCACTGTGTAATACATGCGTTCAATAATACCGGAGGGTTTTACACGTTTTTAGTGTTTAGACTGCATTGTACTCATTATGATTTTATGGCCCTGTCCTTCACATTAGTCTGATTGTATCGGTTTATTTAAGTTTTTAAAGTAAATTTTAAACATATGGATGCCTAGTAAATGCTGTGTACATGGGTGCAAAAACAACTATGATTTAAACATTAACAATGTACAAAGTAAACGAAGTGTTACTGTATTTAAACTACAAAAAAACGAGGAAAGAAAATTAGCTTAGATGAGAGCAATTCCGAGAGATGAATGCATGAATGAGAACCCTCAACATACAGTGTTGTGTGTAAGTTATATTTAAAACCCGATGATATAATTAAACATCTTCAACCTGTAATTTGGTTTTATTAAGTCACCCCCATTTGACACAGGATGCCGTTCCCTGTAGGCATATGATGATGAAGAGGGATCATCATATATGTGTAAAATTGGTGAAGATGAGACCTGCGTTAAAGGTGTAAACTATGTCTTCACAGACGGATCAAAGAAGAAGGAATGAGCAGGCTGTGGTTTATATTCCAGAAATCTGCGACTCCGATGCAACTGGACTATGGATAAAGATGACAGTGTAGTACAAACAGAACTCTATATATAGGTATAAACATAGTCGCATATAGGCTAGGTATAAATAACCATAGCCGCACAAGAGATTGTTCGCAGAGAAACATTGGGCAAGACAATCATAATCTGCACAGATAGTAGACAATCACTACTGGCCCTGAAGAATTATAAAATAACTAAAGGGTCAACATGGGAATGTCACAAAGCACTTGTGAGAGCCTGTTAGATGAATAACATCTGCCTATGTTGGGTCATAGGATACTCAAAATGCAACGGCAATAAAGAAGCTGACAAACTGGCCAAGAAGGCAGCCAGCCTGAGAATCCTTGGGCCTGGTCCTTCAGGTACACTACCAATTGCAGCGAAACTCCAAATTATAAAGGAAAACACCCATAAGAAATTTAAGACGTTGTGGGATGAAGCAAGTAAGTAGCTGTCAGCTGGCCAGAAATCTCTTAAGATATCTCAGCGAAGAGACGGCGTGAAATTATTTGGCAATGTCTAGGGGAAAACTACAGTTTGTAACTGGAGTCCTAACCGGACGCTGTGCTGCCTGGTAAGGAAGCACCTCTATAACATGAGACAATGTGACACACCCATCTGCAATGGATGTGAACAAGAGGATGAAACGGTCGAGCATATACTTTGTGAATGTCCCGTCGTATTATCTACCAGAGAATCCATATTGGGGGAACCCATACTGGGGGCCTTCTAGGCCAATTTGACGGAAATGCTCCTAGGCACCATCATCACCTTTTTTACAACATTAGGTTGGTCGATGGCCTAGGGAGACATTTCCCTCACGGAGGAAGCACAAGGGACCCAAAGTGCAGCGGATCTCTGACCGCACTCTGATCAAATTACAGATACAGATACAGATGTGTAAAATTGGAAAACCTGATGAAACTGGCCCACAACAAAGTCACGAAAAAATTCTGAAAATGCAAGAACATACATGCTCTGTTAAGTTAAGTAACCTGTTGCATAATCTTACATATATACAAGTTCAGTCAATTTTAACATTAGAAAAAATAATTTCTTGGTCAAGTCAAAGTTTGCAGAATATTATATTTCTGTAAACTTTGGTCAAGTAGAGATCCTATGCTATCTATGTTAACGAGATGGAATAATTTGAACATTTATATAAAATATGCAAGGAAAAATATTTAACAGTATTATAATATGAATGCCAAGGAACTGACACAAATTTACCAAAATTACACTTGTAAAAGTAACAGAAAACCTCCGATCGACACATGGCCGAGTATGTTTATAGCCCCGGACCAATATACACGTTTTTCCTCGAGAAAGAAAATATATTGAACAAGCTACATATTTTTTTTATGGGTAGGTCATACCATCCTCGGGAACCATCAAAAGGATTTTTTGGTTTTTTGTAAATAACTCGTTACGGTGCATTTTTTTGGAAAATATGTAATATACATCTTTGTGGGGAATTAAAAAACACATATCTCGCTCTTTAATTGTTACGATAGTATAAATAGTAAATAACTTTAGTCGCAAGTTATGTTTCCATTACGAGCTGGCCCCGTATCCTTTATCACTGTTCAATGGTGGTTTACTAAGAAAATGTATACAATCACAGTTGGATAAATAATTCGATTCCCTCGTGACCCCACTCCCACTCCCATAAATGGAACTGTGTTTGTAATCGATGGAGAATTGTTCCTACGTAGAGTAGTCTAGCAAAAACCAACAACCTATCATGAAATATGTCTTCAATATGTTAATTTTGCACTGCATTCTTATACACAGAAGTGTTTTATTATTTTTGATGGGTATGACTCTGACATTACATTTACAAAAGACGCTATATAACAATTTAGATCTCAGGGAAGTGTAGAAGTGTCAGTAGCTTCAGATTCAATTATGACCGTTTCCCAAGCAGACTTTTTAAAAAGTAACAAAAACAAAAAAGGTTCATCTTAATAGGATATTTACTGCAGGTAGGATTGGGTTTAAAGCAGGATTTTAACTCTCTAGAAAAAAGTATATTGCATATTCCCCAAAAAATCCCCGTTTCGGGATTATTTACAAAAAACAAAAAAATCCCAATATGCCGTCTAATATTTTGCAGGGTTACCGGAATAGGAGACATTGGGATTTTTAGTATGTTAATAACGATGGTTGGCCTATCTATTTGGAGCTTGTTAATAGTACATTACATACCGAGCGGGAAAGTACTCTATTTCAGCCGAGCGGCAAGGTAGTTTACCGAGGTGCGAAGCACCGAGGTAAACTAAAGACGCGAGGCTAGAATGAGTTCCCGCGAGGTTTGTATACTATTTTACTCACAATCGGTTAGTCGTTTATGGATTTCTAATACTCACAATCTACCAATAATAATTTCGTTTCAAATATCTGTATCCATTTTCATTATGTGATAAGATGAATTATTTTAAGTAACCTGTGAGATCGTTGCTAGGTAACAAAACAAGTTTGTTGAATCTGACATTTAGGCGATACACGACGCCATTAATTGTACATATAATCAAATTGTGTTTATTTTACAAAAATGTCTGATAGGTAATTTGAATGTACGCCACCAGAAGTGCGGGTAGCTGCAGAGAGAGCTACTGAAGGAATAATTCCTGAAAAAAGCAGGGAGAGGTATGAAAACACCTATGAACTATACAGTAAATGGTGCGTGGCTAAAGGTGTGCAGCATACCTCTGAGACGGTACTTCTTGCTTATTTTTGTGAAATAAGCAAACAAAGTAAAGCCTCCACATTATGGTCAAGATATTCGATGTTGCGAGCAGTATTAAACAACTAGGCATAATGTTGATATTAGTAATTACGCAAAATTGAAGGCATTTTTGAAAAGGAAGAATGTGGGATATCAAGCTAAAAAGTCAAGTGTTTTTTCTGAAGCAGACATCGATACATTTTTAAACAATGCCCCGATAGAATATCTTCCTCAAAAGGTAATTTTAATTTATTTAGTGCATATTAAATATATGTTATATTAAATTTTTTTAGGTTGCTTTAATTATTGGCATTTCCGGAGCCTGTAGGTGCGATGAACTTTTAAAAATGAAAATAAGTGATCTGGATATTTTAGAAAATCGAATTATAATAGTGATTCCTGTCAGAAAAACCTACTCTTCCCGTACATTTGTAATTACAAAATCGGAATGGATAAATATAATAAAGCAATACTGTGACCTTCGTAATAACATTGACTCTGATAGATTTTTTTTACAAATAAGATTTGGTAAAATTACACGACAGCCTTTTGGGCATAATGCTATAGGAAGTTTTCCCAAAAAAATAGCAACTTATTTAAAGCTGGAAAATGTTAACAGGTTTACAGGACATTGTTTTAGACGTAATTCAGCAACATTATTAGCAAATACAGGTGGAGACATCCTACAGTTGAAAAAGTTGGGGGGTTGGAAATCCAACACCGTAGCAGAGGGATATGTGGAGAATTCATTACATGGAAAAATAAAAATTGCTAATATGTTGTCTCATGTAGAAAATCCAGAAACGTCGGCGTCTTCATCTATTTCTGAAACTCATAATTTTGAGCAACACGGTCTTACTTTAACCGTTAATAGTAATCATAATTCCAATGTAACTATTAGTATTTATAATTCCAAATAGTTTTCTTTTTGTTATTGTTGTTGTTGTTTCTGAATTAAATAAATGTTGAGTGGATTCTATTCTTTCTAAACCATCTTTTAATCAAAAATGACATTGACATTTCCAGGTAAGAAAAGTGACAGATGCTAGCCGGGAAAGTACTTTCCCGGCTAGCTGGGAAAGTAAAGTAAGTAATAAGTCGCTTCCCGATTACTTCAAAGGTTAGAAATCCATAAATTACTAACCGATTGTGAGTAAAAATTATTACATTGCATTTGTCTAGTGATCCCGGGCTGTTATTTTACCGATCAGATTTCTTGTCAAGCGGAATGCGATGTTGCCTTTTTCTCAGCCCGGCTCTCTGTAGAGTTAGTTGTGGATATACCTTATATCAATTATAATTATGAAAATCTCGATAGATACAAAGTCAGGTTAGCACCATTCAACGATAAAGGCGAATATGGACCCAACAATTGGAACGGAGGAGCTGATTACTCCAATTATTCAGATATGAAGAGGACCTGAACGGCATCAATGTGACTCAGCATGCGGAGAAAAATATGTTTTAGAATGGACCAGGTAATACCACAACACACTTGTTTTGCTTGAATACATTTATTTGATATTTGTTATTCTCTATTTGTTTGTTTGTATATAATAATATAGTTGCTATTAATCAAATCTATAATACACTATCTTCTGAAATTGTATTATACTACATAATAATATATCTATATCTGATAATGTGACTACTTTCATAAATACAGTATTATCGATAGGTATTAGCTGTTTAGTACCAGTTAAAAATAAAATTATTTGCAAATATTAATACTGTACTGTACCTAAATATTATTTATACCTACCAAATTTAAACCTTTGTTGCAAACAACTTTAGGTAGATTGACTATGGATTCAAATAAAAGATGATGGCAATGTTGAATGTGGCACTCAAGTATCAAGGTTATTCCCAATTTGCATTGTATTATTTTTATTTTCTGTTATTCATATTATTAATGATAAGTCAAGCCACTTTAGATTTATAGTGTGCATTTACGCGAAGGCGATCATTGTTAATTATCTTTTTGGATGATATTTTAATACTTGTTTATGAGTATAATCTTTTTTAAAACCTTTTTATGTGTTATACATTGCGACTCATCCTCTTTATTATTATTTTTATATGGAAATTTTATTTATCGAAAAGGGGTTTCTTTTGATATAAATATAAGGTGAATGCAGGCCATTTAGGCCTGCATGTGTAAAAAAAGTTGAAAATACATTTTTCTATATGAACGGAAAGCGTCTAGCGTGCTAGTAGCCGCTTTTATCTGTTGTCATAAGGTACACATTCATTCCTTCAAAGGGCATCTCCTCAGGGCAGTAGCTAGATTGGAATTTGAGGTATCAGAAATTGAAGTAAGGCATACAATTTTGACAATATATTATATATATATATATATATATATATATATATATATATATATATATATATATATATATATATATATATATATATATATATATATATATATATATATATATATATATATATATATATATATATATATATATATATATATATATATATATATATATATATATATATATATATATATATATATATATATATATATATATATATATATATATATATATATATATATATATATATATATATATATATATATATATATATATATATATATATATATATATTGTGAAAAGTAATCTTGGGTTTGTAGCATTTCATTACATAGATAAATAAGCAAATAGACGAATAAGAGGAAAGATACACTTACCAGTGCTATATCTGCACATACATACGGAAATGAACCACTATACACACCGAAACGAACCACTTAGAAGTTGTACAAGTTCTTTCACCTTTATTGAGGATCTTCAGAGCAGTATACGATTTATTTCATTGATCATTTATACTTGAATTTAAAATATTAATACTCCAACACTTGCAGTGACGTTTTATGACATTAGTTTTTGACGGAACTCAAATTCTTAGAATACAAAAACCTAGCCTACTATTTATATTTGTTCTATTTCAACATATTATATATAAAAGCATTAGGCATACAGTTATCCAGAAGATGTTAAACTTTAAAATGCATAAAATCTTGTTGAACCTATTGAAAAACAATTACTTTTTCCAACTATATGCTGGAGAATAGTGAATTACATATACAATAGAGTTCTGAAGCATTCAAAGAGGGAGTGATACAGAAATTGCTTGCTTAGTCAAAACTAAAATCATTTGTTGGTCTTATGTATTAATTGTTTCTTCGAAAATAGAAAAAAATCCAATTTTCACCCTGGATATATTTATTAGCTTTGAAATTCTTTGCTTTCATATTTGTTTTGTGAAAAGTAATCTTGGGTTTGTAGCATTACATAGAGAAATAAGAAATAAGCAAAGAATTTCAAAGCTAATATATATACACTCCCCGGCACAAAATTCCGTCACCCTAAAATTTAGCCCAATTTTGATGTTTTATAACTTTTTTATTTTTCATCTGATTTTCATAAATTTTTTACCAGTCTGTAGATCAGTTCATTGTGTGTCTTTTTAATTATTGTAATAAGTCATATTTTTCGTCCAGGCAATATTATACAGGGGTAAATCAAAGTGTTGTTTTTTGTCGTAAACTCAAAACACCCTGTGGAAAAATTGAGGCGAATAATTTTGTTTACAAACTGTTTGCTGCCATCTTAGACGTATTGTAAACATTTTGTTTTTTGATTCATCCCATTATCTCATTTCTTCTGCGAGCAGCAAAATTTTAAATGAAACGCTGTTAATTTTATCATTTTTAATTAAAAAATATCGACGTTGGCTAAATACGCGGTTATTGTGACAGAATATTTGACAGTACAGTTAATTTAGTGTGTTGTCATCATGGTAACTACAGCAGACGTAGGTAGAATTGTTGCCTTAATAGAGGATGGCCGCAATAAGAGTTATGTCTCCCGTACTCTGGGAATTGCGCGGTCTACAGTTTGTGATGTTTGGAATAGTTATCTACAGACGGGAAACTTTATTAGGCGGCAAGGCTCTGGCAGAAGGAGAATGACCACTCAAGCTGATGATCACTTTGTCATTATGAGTTCTTTAAGAGATCGAAGAGCTACTGCTGTGTATCTAAAAAATGACTTGCAAATGGTACGTCGAGTAAGTGTAAGTGAAAGAACGATACGTAGAAGATTGTTAGATGCAGGATTGCATTCACGAAAGCCAGCAGTATGTCCAAAATTGCTTCCTCGGCATCGACAACACCGACTGAGATTTGCAAGAGCGCATGCTGACTGGACTGTAGAACAGTGGGGAACCGTACTATTCACAGATGAATCCAGGGTTTGTTTAAGGTCGCCGGATGGTCGTGAACGGGTATACAGACGTAGAAATGAAAGATATGCAGACTGCACCATATCTGAGCGACTGCAATATTACGGTGGTTCAGTCATGGTTTGGGCGGGTATTTCTACCGATGCACGTACTGACATTGTATTTGTTGAAAATGGAGCACTAACCGCCCACCGTTACATTGAGGAAATCCTCCAAGAAATTGTTGTTCCATTTGCTCCTTTCATTGGGAACCAATTTACATTAATGCATGATAATGCTAGACCTCACGTTGCACGGGTAGTGAGCGAATATCTGGATGAGGTTGGACTTCCAAGATTGGACTGGCCCGCATGTAGCCCGGATCTCAACCCAATCGAACATCTTTGGGATGTTCTTAAAAGAGTACGCGAGCATGCGTAAAACTTTTATACTACTATTTATATATATTTATACATGAGATATTCAAAAAGTTTTCTAGGCTTTATTGTGCCAAATAGGAATTTAAAAAGAATTACTGCCATTCTCTTTTATAGTATTTATAGCCCCTTTTATAGTATTTTTTACCTAAGCTCTTGGGCTAAAATTATGAGATATGTACATACCTTGACAGTTTTAAAATTTGAATTTAAACATCTAGAACCACTACCATCACCATACACATATTACACATACGATAAAGCAAAACTATAGCAAATTCATACGATGTCAAATGCCATTCAACAAAAAGAGCGAACCAAACAACTAACAATGCGTAATCATTGCATGATCATGACCATCACCATCATCGCGTGGGCGCATGGCCGTGGCTTTATAGCTATTGGCTAAAATAAACATGCCACTTTACGCTGGCCAATCCGATTTAACTGCGATCGCCATGGTCATTTTGGGCAGTTTCGTTAATACGATCCCGTCCTAACCATATGTGTCATATATTTAGTGTACATATACGGTGTTTTAAAACTTTTAAAATTTTTTTAAAATACCAAGTTCTGATACGGCCGAAGAAAATGTTAATTTTCAAAAATTTTAGCTAGGCGATTGGTAAGCATGCGACATATAAAAAGGTCGCGCATGTAAATTTTAAGGTCGGATATTGCCCCCCAATGCGCCCCTTCTAGCTACGGCCCTGCATCTCCTGATCCTTAGGTTCTTGCATTTCACTTTTATGAAGAAAGGTAACTATTAAGTAATAAATCAAACGCTATACAGGTAATATGCATGAGCTATAATATAATTTAACATTTACAATATTTATTATCTAAGAATGTGCTTAAGGTAGTATAATTGTATAAGTGTTTCTGTGGCTATCGCACGTTTGACCAATTAAATTTGGAGAAAATTAAAATATATTATACCTACTTATATACGAATAGTGATTTCCGTAGAACATTAAAGAATTAACATTTGCCGTTATTACCCTCCAGAGTATATTCAACAGCGATTAAAGTGGGCAATAAAAGTTTGCCTAAGCTAGCTCATCGTAACTAAAAAAGAAAGAAATAAAATTAGTAAGTTCGGTGAGCACCGAAGATTCTAAGTTACTAGTTACTAATTACCTGACTGTTGCGCAACCAAGTCAGGTAGTTCCCAACTATACTGGGTATCGAACTTACTCCTAGAACTTGCTGTAGTTTGGCGAAAGAAAAATAAAAAAAGCACAATATACTAGCACAATATCTAGGTTTATTTCCAATGTTTTGTTGAAGGTTACATAAAAGTTAAATTGGAATCAAATCGCTTGTAAATCAAATTCTGCAGTTGTATTTAAGTCGTTCTAAAGTAGTATACAAAATTGCATAAAAGTTCATTTGCAGTTATGAAGCTAAAAAATATGAGGTCAAGTGATCACAATTATATGCATTACTTACTTAATTGATGTTAAGCGGCTTCGAGAGTGGCCTAGCGATATGCACCTCAATCAACACTAAAAATTAACGCAATGCAAATTCTAGAAAACACAGAAAAGGCAAAAATAGAAAATGGACAGGTTCATTTTGGAACCTTGTTAAGGATTTTACAAAGACTCATTTCAGAGTTCTACAGGAGGATATTTTAATGTTATCTTGTGTCATTTTGGTAAAGCGTAAAACTTAAAGTGACTATCTTTTAGACTACATGTTCATTATTAGTTCGTTATTTCATATCTTTATACTTGTTTGTGATCTCATATTGATCTATGACATGAGATCTATCGATAATCAATGGTTCGGTAGTCGAGTCTGTGCTCTGGTCGAAACTTGAAACCTTACTGACCAAAAGTCACTAAACAAACTAGATGACAGTAGCGGGCCGAACTACATCCTATTTTTAAATAATTAATATTTGTAATTTATCACACTACAATGTATTCATAGCTCCTTAATCATTATATAAGCTTTTCGTTATTTATTCTTAACACTTTTTGTACAAGAACTAACTGGAACTAAATTGGTACGAATGTCGTCATGTCCTCGGCGTTCACCTATCTTTTTTTTTGAATTCCGACCTCGCGTGCCGTGTTGTATCCCGCTGTGATATCTGATGATTATCCGATATCATCCGTATTAACGGGAATTATATTACAGCAGATTATATTTTCTCCTCAAGTTTGGATTTAATATGGTTAATATTTTGTAGTCGATGGAGAAACCACTTGTGGGATATTCTTCTAACACAGTTTGAGGTTAGGTAAGAAACTTGTCACGTTTTAGTTTTCAAGCTATGTATGTTCTTTCTTAATGACTTCCTACTACACAACTAAAACTTATAGGCGGCTGCTGTAGCACACATTTGTGCCCTGATATTGAGACGTTGTTGAGACGTAGTTGAGAAGTTTCCTCTTTTTGTAAGCCGTAGCAGACCTCTGTATTCTACAGGACGTATTAGAGAAAAACCCTTAGTAATAAGGAAAATGTCATTTAATTTAATCTGCTCATCAATGCACAAAGATTGTTACCTAACGTTACCCATAGCGCTTTGAAAATATGGGTTTTTTTTACTGCGATTAGTAAATCTCTAGACGAGTATCCTTGGAGGCCTGAAGCCGCAGACCAACTTCACTTCGTTTCTGGTGCGTCTGGTTCGTCCGGAACTGTATACTGCTATGTTTTATTTTTTTTTTATATAATTAATTGTTAGGGGGGAGGGGGGTACTGTATACTGCTATGTTTTATTTTTTTTATATATAATTAATTGTTAGCAATTAGGGTTAGGGACCTGTTGGGTATGGATTTTATGAACCAAGATAGTTCCTACACATTATCGATGATTTAGCGACCTCAGGGCGTATTAACAGTCACCGTTGGCCACGGATAACTTAACCCTTACTGTCAGGTTACTTACTTAATTTCACAGTTGTAGATGTAAATGTATACACATATTTTTATTTTAAATCCACTTACGACAGTAAGTCCATGTTGATTTGAACCATTCTTTTTATGTAACCAAATACATTCTCTTAATATATGTCAGTAAAGTACCGAGTTTCTTTGTTTCATTGGAGTAGGAATACACTTTCCTTTATCTAGGTCTCATGTTACAAAACAACCTTAATTCTAGTGGCAATTAACATACGCACTGAGATCCTTTTATTTGCTACAACGGTAATGCACCGACTCTAAACTTTCCCCACACCCTTTTGGGAGACAAATTGGTAGCAACACATGGCAAAAATCGCTTACCTTCATTTCAAACTGTTTAATCCGACATAGTCGATTATGTGCTGGTCCAAACTATAACACATGACAGTGATTTCCTTAAAAATCCCAAGTATCTGTAAGTATCTACGTACTTTTTTAATAAGGAAACACTTTTTTAAACCTGGAATATAACGTGCGTCACCTAACGACGCTCGAACAAGAAGGGAAAAGGAAAACGGTCTCGCCCAACACAAAGTCTCGAAACCAGGTCACTTGCCAAAACTGCGGACTTAGACTTTTGCGCTAGCCATAGAGAACAGAGTGGAAAATAAAGAACTGGGACACAGTGGCACAAAGATATATGCACTGAGAACGGTCAATATTGTTCTATGAAACAAAGCGAATGCCGCAAAGAAACCCGTAGTATACATGCCCTAAGTTCCAATCACGAATGTTAGAGGGAGTGCGTAGTCGCTTTTCACAAAACGTATATTATTTAAGAAGTAAATACCTACAATCTCTAAAATATAACTTATGTCAGTGAACGTAACACCGTGGTATCATGTAACTCGATGTTAATCAATCAATGTTGTTATGTATTATGATGTAAAGGAATGTAATGGTTGCACTTCAATGATAGCAGCAGAAGTGAAGATTAAAAGCAAGCAACAATTAAAGAAAACGTTGCTCTGTTGCCAAAAATGCTACTCTATTCTTTATCTCTTATTTAATCTTATTTAATCATAAATTATTGTTAATTTGTCGGCAAAATTTTATAAGATAACATAATATTTTATTATTCATTTGTTGTCAATTTACCACCATGAAATAATATTTGTGGCTGCATTTTTTTTACAACGACTGGCGCTGGTGTATAAGTGAAAACGCATCACAGTCGGTGATAAACACGACGAGTATCATGAGAAAGTGGTAGGCTGCTTCAAACACCGTATCGAGGTCCTAGAAACATTATTGTAGCCCCGAAAAGGACTAGACTATAGTCAGCAAGATCAATGAACATCATTGAAGGTACTCTAGGTACCTGAAGTCAATAATTTCTTCTCCGTACTGAGCAAGCACCTTCTAAAGGGCCAAAATACTTGAAGTATCGAAAAGGTAAACTAGCATCCATTGATTGAGATATCGCAAGAGGACACGTTTTAGATTTATCACAAAAAGTTATATAATGCCTCGACTGCCTATTATAATGCCTAAGACTTACTGATAATTAATACTGATGCTGAAACACCACCGGAATGGACGGATTTGTATGCCAGCATAATGTCGAGGACATAAAAAACCTCTAATTTTACGAGAACAATTGACAATTCACAAATGAAGATGAATTATACAAAGCAAAAATTAAACAAACCAGATCGATCAAGTTTTCTTACAGAAAGGTAGTGTTTGGGGGTGCATGTCGCGGCATCCAATTGTCACGACGCCCTCCAGCTACGACATCCAATTGATGCCAGATCGACCTTTATATGTTACACTCCGAACTTTGCCGAACATCTATATTTCAATTCTCCGCAATCCCTAGGAGTCTGACACGCGGTTAACTTGTCAGGACATTTACTTGTCACGACATCCACTTTTCCGCTGCGCGTACGTTCCACCCGAAGTCTGCCGTATACTGCACCACTTCAGAGAATAGCGGGCTGGACGTTAGGCAACTCGCCCTCAAATCACTATCAAATAATAATATATGACATTTATTCAGGAAATATAATATGTCTAGTATTTTACCCCAATACAGTTATAAAATACAGTAATAACGAGTCGTTATTACTGTACAATTTAGGGGTCGTTAATTGCCGACCATGTTACAAAATTCCTATAACGTAAGAATCTAAAAATAATCTTGGCGAACTAACTGGTCTTCTTGGGCTGACCTTATGCCATGTACACGTATTTTTAATATTTGGTCAGACGACGACCTTGTGGCAAAAATAAACGCATGCACAAACTGGTCCTCCTTCGCACACCTTATGCCATGTACACTTATTTCTATACTGCTAGAATACTGAAATAAAGTAGCTAAATATTATAAAAATATAAAGTCAAATTGATCAGAGCCCATTGCATTACGCAATTCGGCAGCGTTCGGGTGCAGCAGGCGCGTGGCGGAGAGTGGATGTCAAGTTAACCGCGTGTCTCTCCAGAGATTGCGGTGAATTGAAATATAGGTGTTCGGCAACGTTCGTAGCCGTAGCGGATGGAAGTCGTGACATGATCCCGTGTTTAGTACAAGTAGTACTCGGAAATGAGGCAAATTTATGAGGAATCGAAGAAATAAATTATAATAAGCTGAAATGTCTATAATAAGTAGTTAGCTTATGTGTGTAAGAATAAATATCAAAAAAGTTCCCACCCTTAAGGGTTAAGCCTCATCCATATCTGACCCCTTTAGGGACACCGCACTGTTTTTTTACAATATCTTTTAAACGCTTTATCTTAGCGAAATAATATAAATACAGGAAAAGGTTTGGCACAAAATTCTCTACAAAAAAGGTTCTGTGTTAAGGTAGGTATCGATATTTCTATTTCTTTTTATGTTATTAAATCGTAAAGTTTAGGGTTAAACAAAAATGAAAGTGTTTATATATGACGCAGTCTGATAATAGATAAGGTTGGTTATTCGCGCACCGTCACCTTAAATTGCGTTTGCGTACCTTGTCGTAATGACTAGATTTCATTGCTGTTTCCATAGAAACCAATAATAAACCAAAGAAATACTGAATGATTTACACGTCGCATTTGACACATTCTATATACACTGAGCTCGTAAAGTTTGGAATAAATTCAATTAATCGTTATTGAAGGATTTTCACAGGAAATCCTCGGATACGTCAACCTTATTTTATAAAATGTCACTTTTTTCAGCCATCAATTTTTTTTTTTGTTTTGTTCGTTTTTGAGCTATGACGTCATCGACAATTTTTTTAAATGACAACCCATATTTTTTTTCACGGATTTCGATAGAGCACATTTTTCTGAGTGCGAATATGTCAAAAACATAGTACCTTTAATATTAAAGTTTTCGAGATATTCGGTTGCAAAGTTTATAAAATGTACCATGGCACCATGCATAAGCTATCGGGCGGGTCAAGATTTTTAATAGCTTATAGCTTATTACATTTTAAAAGATTAAGGAGTAATATTATTTATTTTGGTAGCTTATCGAACATTTTGAAAGATTTGGGAGTAATCTGTTTAATTTTTTAACAACAATTTAAACAAATAAAAAAATATTTTAACAAATAAATGATAAATAATTAAAGTAAAAAATAAAATCAGAGTAAATTTTCAAAGTGACCTACCTCCATTCACTTCCTGGCAATATCCCATCCGCCACTGAAACTCCTGCAGAACCTTACCAACAGTATCGGGTTGAATGGTTCGAATTTCATTGCGAATTCTGTCCTTTAATTCTTCGATGGTATTTGGTCTATTGAAATAGACTTTGCTCTTTAAATAGCCCCATAAAAAGTAGTCTAGGGGAGTGAGATCTGGAGATCTAGGGGGCCATTCGATAGTTCCCCTGCGACCAATCCAATGGTTAGGAAATACATGGTTTAAATAATCGCGAACGATCACTGCAAAATGGGGTGGTGCACCGTCTTGTTGGTACCATATCGTGTGATGGGGCAGATCTGGATCTACGTCATTTGGGTAAAGTACCGCAAGTGCAGGGACTAAGTCGTCTCTTAAAAATTCTAAATATATTTCACCTGTTAATACGCCTTCAAAGAAAAATGGGCCCAAAATACGATTACCTACAATACCAGCCCAAACGTTAACTTTTTGTGGAAACTGACTACGAGTTTCCATTTTCCAGTGTGGATTTTCAGAAGACCAATATCTACAGTTTTGCCGGTTAACTGTGCCGTCGAGATAAAAGGTAGCCTCATCAGAAAAAACAATATTGCGTAAAAATCCGTCGTCATCAATCAGGCGTTGCAACATGGTTTGGCAAAACTGTAACCTACGGTCAGGATCATCTTCGTTTAACTCTTGGACCAAAACCACTTTATACGGATGCCATTTGTTCAATTTCAAATATTTCAAGACGGAGCTTTGAACTATTCCGTTGTTTGCCGCCACTTGGCGGGTGGGTAAATGGGGATTTTCTTGAAGCTCTAGTAGAACATTCAATTTAACATCTTGTTGCACTGGTGGACGACCCGTTCTAGGGCGATCTCTCGTATGACCCACTTCTAAAAACTTTTGTTCTATTTTGCTAACGGTGGACTGTGTAATTGGTTCTCCGTTTGGATATTTGTTGTTAAATAAACGGCAAACTTCTACTTGTGTGCGAGCTCTGTCCCCGTAACCGATCATCATCAAAATTTCGATTCTTTCCCTTTCACTCAAACGACGGACCATTTTTAAATAAAATGAATTATGATGGAATAATGATTAATCAACTTACTTAATGATATTATTCAACTGATTAAAACACAAACTTGCGAGGAAAAACTTCAAAATTGTGACAACTGTCAAAACTGTTGTTTTTCCTGCGCTTTCTTGATAAATGATTAGCATTTGGTCATCGCTTGTATAATTCATTCTTAAAACTTTGCAACCGAATATCTCGAACACTTTAATGTTAAAGGTACTATGTTTTTGACATATTCGCACTCAGAAAAATGTGCTCTATCGAAATCCGTGAAAAAAAATATAGGTTGTCATTTAAAAAAATTGTCGATGACGTCATAGCTCAAAAACGAACAAAACAAAAAAAAATCGATGGCTGAAAAGTGACATTTTATAAAATAAAGTTGACGTGTCCGAGGATTTCCTGTGAAAATCCTTCAATAACGATTAATTGAATTTATTCCAAACTTTACGAGCTCACTGTATGTACTTTACAATAATTATTACTTGGAATAAAATGAGTAATAGTGAGGAGTATTTTATTCCTGGTACTCCTCTGGAAATCAGGGAGCAGGGAATTGCTATTTACAATTGATTTATTACCAGCGAAATCTAGAGTATTGTACTAAAAAGAATATGAGTGAAAATCAGACTAACCGCCATAGTAATATAAATGAATGAAATATTTTTCGCGTATAACCTATAATTTCAGAAATAAATATAAATAATGTTAGTAACAGTATTATTCATATAAATTTTCGTTAAATTATGGATAATATTGTGCATGAAATTTGTTAATAATTAATAAATGTTTGATGTAAGAACTTTAATTTGTTATCTGTTGATTATTAAGTTTTATTTCGCACTGTTAAATAAAATTTCTATATTTTTTCACACTTTTTCATTATTGTTCACTTGTCAATAATGACTTTCGATTCTTGACACTGTCAAACAAATGTCACTTTAGGATATGGTATTATTGTATTTAGCTGCAAACAGAATACTACAAGGCTGGATAAATATTATGTTTCCATCCAAAAGCGGTTTTGTTACCTCTGCCGTTGAATTTGCCGTTGATTAACACCCTTAATAATCTTCAAACGACATATAGGGCATATTTTATAGAACATTTTATTCTCAATATTTTTCAATACTTACCTCTATTTTTGTCGTAGAACATCACATTATTAAAATATTATTAAATAACCAGCACGGTGTCATTATAGGGGTGAAAAAGGTATGAAGCTCACCAGTTAGAGATGGGAACTGTTTGATCCTGTAGTCCTATCCGTATCAACTGTCGATTCAGAAAATATCAGCTTATTATAATTTTTGTATTCTATTTTTGCTAATTTCCTTGTACTAAAGATAAACGTCGTATCGTCGGTTGTCAAGTAATGTGCGCTGTGACGTCACCACTAAAAAGGTCTATTGACTGCAAACGGATGGACGGTTGCTAGGTCACGACAACGAACAGATGCATTCAGCGTTCGTTGTTCGTCAGTTTTCGCTGCGAAATATATTCCAATACTCCCCCATCCCCCAGACAGCCCAGACCTCGTCCCCCACGACTGTTACCAAAAACGAGGAGTCCGATCAAAGGGATCCGTTTCGAAGGTATTAAGGTCATCTAATAGGCCGTTGGCGAAGCGCTCAAAAGCCTACGTTTTAAGGAGCAACCAGATATTGATTTATAATTTATTAAAACTAGTACTAGATGCTTCAGCATATTTTTCTGCATAGAAAATCAAAATGGATGACTTTTTTCATTGTTCGAGAGCTAAGTTATAAGCAAAGAGCTAAATATATTTGAAAACTAAAATTTTCAAATTTAACCTAGTATAACTTCGAAACCGCTGAAGATATAAGTTGATTTTTTTGAAAAATTCTAGACAAATATATTCTCTTTAATCTGGTACATAATTTATTTAATATATTTAAAAATATTGAAGTAGAGCTTATGAAATTAATTATTTCTTGGGCACCGCGCGATAGGGTAAAATATATGTTTGCTTTCATGCGGTAACTCCTTTATATAATGGATCATTTAATTTATTTTTTACTCAAATTCTGACAAATTTCATTGCCTTTCTTTCGTCTTGATTATATGCCAGAAATTAGTACGAGTGCACGCTATGTTAAAAAAAACGAGTACACAGCTTATATTTTTTAATGAGAGTCTCATGAAATTTGAGATTGCGGATCAATCGTCCATTATAACAATTAGATATATTTTTATTTGTCAAAACTTAAAAAATTATATAACAGTTATTCTCTGGGCCAAGCACTAGCTTGCACTAGCAAATTATTCCGATACTAATATTTCGAGTGTAATTGGTCTAAATCAACAATAACCATTTGTCAAATTCATTGTTACATTTGATAGATGAATGGAATTAATATTTGTGTTTTTTTGCTGCAAAATAATTACGGTCGATTCACCTTGTGTTAAAAAGCCATCAAAACAAGGCTACGTCACAATTTTATCTGCAGCAGTAAAGAGAGAAGATGCTATTTTTGTACAAATATTATCAAGAAAAAAAGATATCTGAATTATTTCCATCAAGCAACGGTCGTAGTAGTAATCAGAAATTTAACATAAAAACGGACTGCTTAATTTGTGGTAAAAGCGGTACTTAATAAAAATAAGTTAATATCTGTTGGTACCGGGTAAGTCTCTTAAGATTGACACCCCCCTTATCTCACTTATCCTTTGCCAATGTAACTCATTCAAAAAAGGAGTAGACACGGTTTTTGATGAATTTTTATAATCTGAGAAAAGATATAAAAAATCTCGTAAAATATATAGGGTGGAAAATAAAACATGATTTTTTTAAATGGAACACCCCGTATATTTTTAGACCAAAATAATGTCCTTAATTTTCTGAATCCAAAAATGTGTAATTATTATATAATCACCTGTTCGTGACATATTACTAAAAACTTATCACATTACGGGTGTCAATTATAAAATAAGAACATCAAGGAAACAATGCATATTTGCATTGTTTATTTGCTGACAGATGTCATCCAGTTTTTTGTGAGATAGTAGTTCACTATCTTAGATATTAGCGTAAAAAATACGTAGTGTTCGTAAAGAAGCAAGTTATTTTGAAAATGGTATATTCATTGGAAGAGCGAAAAGAGTTACTTGAAATTTATATTCAGTGCAACAAGAATAAGTCTCTTGCTCGGAGGGAGTATGTTAGGTTATTTCGAGAAAGGCTACCTCCTTCCAAAAATAGTTTTAAAAACATTTATGCAAAGTTTAGGAATACCGAATCTCTGAGAGACAAGAAAAGGGAAAGGCGAAGAACAAAAACAGGAGAAGACACAGAACTCAACGCGTTATTATATTTTGCTGAAAATCCTTCCAAATCATCCTATGCCGCAGCAATAGAATTGGATATATCACAAAGAAGTGTGATAAAAATATTACATCGCCATAATTTTAAACCATATAGTATTTTACCTGTTCAATATTTAGACGACAACAACAGGTTAACCTTCTGCAGAGACATACTTAATAGAATAGAGGAAGATGATGAGTTTCTAAGTCATGTCTTTTGGACTGACGAAAGCAGTTTTTCTACTGCGAGAATTTTTAACAGAAAAAATGCACATTACTGGGCAGCGGAAGATCCACATATTGTAAAAAAAAATAAAAAACAAGGATACCAAACTGTAAACGTGTGGTGTGGCATCCACAAGGATGCTATTGTAGGTCCTATATTTATAAATGGGCCCTTAAATGCACAACGTTATGTGGATATTCTTCAACTTCCAGTTGAAATTTTTTTAGATAATATTAATTTAGTGGACAATAGATCTGTTATTTGGCAGCAGGATGGAGCACCACCACACTCTGCAAGGAACGTCACCGAATACCTAGACAGAAAATATCCTATTTGGATAGGAAGGCACGGTGTTATACATTGGCCCGCTAAAAGTCCGGACTTAACACCTATGGATTTTTTTCCTGGGGTACGATAAAACAAGATATATACGAAACTGGGGGTTTTAATAATATGAATGAGTTAAAAGAATGCATACGTATAAAAATTGAGGAATTAAACCAAAATGGTGATATATTTCAAAGGGTGAGAAGCAATTTTATAAAGCGATGCCAAATGTGTATTCAGAATGGTGGTGGTTACGTGGAAAATATTTAATTACGTTACGTGTAAATAAATAAAATTGTGTTACTCTATTGTGTTACTGTATTGATATTGACTTTTATTTGTTTTTATTAGGCTTATGTTGTTTATTGTTATTACTCGTTACTGTTATTGTCACCTATATATTATTTATTTATTATCTCAATAAATGACATTGTTTCCAGAGGTATCTTGATATGTTTTTTGTTTTATAATTGACACCCGTAATGTGATAAGTTTTTAGTAATATCTCACGAACAGGTGGAGTGATTATATAACAATTAGATATTTTTTTATTCAGAAAATTAAGGACATTATTTTGGTATAAAAATATACGGGGTGTTACATTTAAAAAAATTATGTTTTATTTTCCACCCTGTATATCTTACGAGATTTTTAATATCCGTGCTCAGATTATAAAAATTCATCAAAAACCGCGTCCACTCCTTTTTTGATTGAGTTTAGTCGGCAAAGGATAAGTGAGATAAGGGGGTGTCTTAAGAGACTTACCCTGTACAGCCACAGAAAGTAGTACTCGAGAAAATATTGAAAATACTCGAAAAGCTGAACAAAGAAGTATGCTGTTATACAAGGTAGAATGCATTTCTATAGTGATCTTTTCGTTGCGGATGCAAAATACCACTGTGCTTTTTACGTGCAATATAGGCATTTTTACGCGCAATTCTAACCACGACGCTTTTGATACACTTTTGAAAAAATTGCAGAAGATATTTTACAGCAAAAGAAACGTGTAAATCTGACCACCGTAATTAATTATTTTAAGAAAATAATAGATGACCAAAATGTAGATGATGATATTTCAGAAAGTACCGGTAATTTAGGGGGCTTCAAGCTCATCTGATGAGGATTTCTTGACAAGCAAATATAACGAAAATGAAAATATAGTTTTGCATAAAGCAGCAGGCATCTTACTGCAGTCAACTTTAGACCACCAAAAAGGAATACGGAAAGTATATGTAACTCCGAAAGCTATAAATCCTACCAATTATACATTAACGTTATAGGGATATATTCATCTCAAACCGTTAGAAGTAAGATATTTTATACAATTTTAGATATTTTATACAATTTTGGATTTTATATTAGATATTTTATACAATTTTGGATGCAATTGAAATTTAGAATTTCCTATGATGAAATGCAAAAATTGTTAACTTAATTAAATTAAATTAAATTAAATTAAATTAAATTAAATTAAATTAAATTAAATTAAATTAAATTAAATTAAATTAAATTAAATTAAATTAAATTAATTTAAATTAAATTAAATTAAATTAAATTAAATTAAATTAAATTAAATTAAATTAAATTAAATTAAATTAAATTAAATTAAATTAAATTAAATTAAATTAAATTAAATTAAATTAAATTAAATTAAATTAAATTAAATTAAATTAAATTAAATTAAATTAAATTAAATTAAATTAAATTAAATTAAATTAAATTAAATTAAATTAAATTAAATTAAATTAAATTAAATTAAATTAAATTAAATTAAATTAAATTAAATTAAATTAAATTAAATTAAATTAAATTAAATTAAATTAAATTAAATTAAATTAAATTAAATTAAATTAAATTAAATTAAATTAAATTAAATTAAATTAAATTAAATTAAATTAAATTAAATTAAATTAAATTAAATTCTATCAACATGTCTGGTTTAAGAAAGTGGATACAAGCATGTCGTCATCCAAGACAAATGGACTGATGAATACTTTTTTATCTTGCACAGTGGTAAACCTATGTGTTTGTTGTGCAATGCAACAATTTCTATTTCAAAAGAATACAATATGAAGCGGCGTTACTCCAGCAAGTATTTCACTCAATATAATTTACTCACGGGCCAGTTAAGAAAAGATGAAATTAAAAAACTAATTACCGATTTAGGGGAACAGCAACAAATGTTCCATTTACAAAAATCAAATCTAGACAGTATTGTTAAAACTAGTTTTATAATTAGTTGCAAAATAGCGAAAACATCGAAGTCATTTTTTGAGGGACAGTTTGTTAAAGAGTGCCTAGTAGATGTTGCAGAACTTTTATGCCCAGAAAAGAAGGAAGAGTTTGAGAAAGTGATTGCGATCAAAAAAACATTGACCCATAGATTGGCTGATTTTCAAACGTTTTCGATTGCTTCGGATGAGAGTACAGATTTATCTGACACAGCCACAGTTAGCTATTTTTATACGAGGTGTTGATGAAGAATTTGTAGTGACAGAGGAATTACTGGCTTTACGGCCGCTACCAGGGACCACTACTGGAGTGTGCACAGATGGCGCGCCTTCAATGGTCGGTTCACGAAATGGTTTTATCGGAATTCTGAAGGAAAGAACTATGAATGTGCAACAATGTAATTTAATAATTCTGCATGGCATTATTCACCAACAAAACTTGTGCTCTAAGTCCATTCGACTGATGAATGTTATGGATGTGGTAGTAAATACCATTAATTTCATTAGATCCCGCGGCCTTAACAATCGCGGCCTTAACCAGTTTAAAGCATTTTTGGATGAACTCTCTACAGAACACGATGATGTGACATATTATTGCGAAGTAAGGTGGCTAAGCAAAGGTAAAATGCTAAAAAGGTTTCATGGCCTTAGAAAAGAAATAGCTGATTTTATGGAAATGGAAGAGAAAACATTGCCGCAAATTTGTGATCCAACTTGGCTTTGTGACTTGGCATTCCTGGTAGACATCACAGGACACTTAAAGGACCTGAACTTTAAGCTTCAAAAACAAGACCAATTGGTAAATCAGCTGTGCAGTCATCTTAAATCTTTTCAAAAAAAAATCGCTTGTGGGAAACATAAATGAGAAGTAAAAGCTGTTTTCATATTTTAACATTATCCAGTCACGAAAATATTAAATACGGTCGCTATGCTCATGAACTGGAACTACTGTCAGAGCAATTCACTTATCGATTTTCCGATTTAAAGAATATGGATAGCACTTTCAATATTTTAGCAAATCCTTGTAAGTGTAATGTGGAAGATGCTCCGCTTCACCTACAAATGGAGTTGATCGAGCTTCATAAAGACTCATATTTGAAGTCTAAATTTGATGATGTGGAACTAATCGAATTTTACAGAACATACCTTTCCGAAGAAAAGTATCCGTACCTGAGAGTTTTATCACATTTTTCTATCTTTTTTTATTAATATGCTTTTGATATGTTTGACTATGCTGTTATAATTAATAAATAAAAAATTGTGTGGATTTCTGTGGCTTTTTTTATTTACTACGACCAGATTAAGTCCCGAAATTACGCCCTCAGCTAAGCAAAGGTTGCCCATACCTGCTTAATTAATGCTCCACCGCCTGTTTTGTACAGTTAAGAATTGCAACAATCGCGCAAATGTAAATCTGAAGGAGTTTGAACGCTTGAATAATAAAAACTTTGCGAGCAGGAATATTAGTGACCAGGACGCTCGCGGGTCCGGTCGGTTGGCGGGAATGAGAGGGAGGGCCAGTCAGCTCTGCTGCCAGACCGCGCTTTGTTGGGTTTAAATGGCTGTATTTATTTCATTATTACAAATAGGTCGGCATATAATGGAAACGAAAGAAAGCCAACAAAATTTGTCTGTTTTTCAGTAAAAAATAAATTAAATACTCCAATATATAAAGGAGTTCTGCGGTATAACTCCTTAAACATATATTTTACTCTATCGCGAGGTGCCCAAGAAATAATTAATTTCTTGAGCTTTACTTCAATATTTTTAATGATATTATATACGATTTTAGTGTTAAAATATTTTTTTTTGCTTCTCATAGCTCTCGACCAATGAAAAAAGTCGTCCATTTTGATTCTCTATGCAGAAAAATATGCTAGATCATCTGGCACAAGTCTTAATAAATTATACCTCAATACTGGGGTTTTGAACGAAAACGGTTGTACGCCGACGGCCTAAAAAGGACCGTAGCGGGTATAAGGGTAGAACTTGGGAAGAGTTACTAACCTATCGTGAAGAACTGACATTAATTTCTTTGTACTCTTTAATATTATGTTTGTTAATAATTAATTAAGTAAATAGTTCTAAACAGGTCTAGTGACCTCAAGAGAAAATTGATCACGTTCCGTCTTGATTATCCTTCGTTTCATTTCGTTTTCAACATGGATTTGCACTAGCTTTCCTCCTTTGCGATATCTAATGACATTTGAGGCATTTGTCGGAAGCATAATTCAGATATCAGATAAGCAATCTATGGCGAATGGTTTAGACGGCCTGCAGTTGATCATTTCTTTCACTTCTCTAAGGGCACTATTGACTGACCTTTTTTGAGAATCTATATGCCAAAAACAAAATTACATTAGAACACATAGAAGTAAAAAACAATTTGTAATGCGTTTAAGTACCTACCTACTTCGTTGAATATGAAGCAGGTATTCAACATTTTATCTACAATGGGTGAGTGGTAGAACGCAAACAACTATAAACAAGCAAAATAGTATTTGTTGTAATGATAACAATAATTATTACTATCTAATTTATGAAATATATCGTATTAATTGAACGGGCGCGGTATATTGTAAAAGGCAAAACGAACTAAATGACGGAAAGGTAAGGAGGAAAGCAGTTTTGCCTTCACCTCATGAACTATTTTCGTGTATTTCCCATAGGAGCTACTGACTGTGATTCTATATTTTTTCCGCGTCCATGCCGAGTTTGCGTCACGTGAGCGCTCACGCTTTATATACTTACATTCATGTGTCGTACGTACGGTTAGTCGGCGTTTGTGTTGTGTTTCTCTGTAACGTGTTCAGAAATTAATTATTTTTGTTATTTAAGTTAAGTTCTTTTTAGTTCAAGTGATATTGACATCTGTGATTATTTATAATTTCCCAGCATATTATATTTAAGTAAGTATTTTTTATTTCTTTCTGATATTAATTTAGAAAGTTCGTATGAAAATCAAAATATAGAAGAATGTGAATCAGAAGTGACTGAAACTATCTAACCCATCATGTCTAAATATGTTTCATCGCATCCCAAGGTATTAATAGGTGATTGTTACATAAGATGTTATACCTATTCCAGTGATGTACGCTTCAATGACTGATAATTTACCTCGTAATTAATTTGGCGTTAATTTATTTTGTGTCCCAAGCAATATAATTATATTTTATAGGTACTTAGTTTAATATGATGAAAACTCAAATTGCTTTTAAAATGTTTGTAGCTATTACCACCAATAGTAAATAAAACAAAATATCAAAGTAATTATTATCTAAAGTTAATGTGGGTATTCATTTTCTAAGCTTCTATTTAAATTATATACCGAGGTACCTATAAAGATTTTTCCATTGCTTTACTTTAACAAAATAATTGTTGTGTATCATATTTACGATATTGGCCCATAAAATTAAGCCTGTTAGATTATAGATGTGTAATATGCCTCGCCACACAATCCACACATTCAGTATTTTCATAACATTTTTAGCTATTTTAGTATTTTTTTTTATTATTTAATAACCTGTGTTTGAGTTTATCTAGGTAAATAAATATATTGCACTTTGTGCAAATTTACACATAATATTTGTTTACTTACGTTCATACCGAAGTTTTAAGTAATCATCAAATACATTTTATGAGTAAGTAGCAAATTCTGCAAATATGCGGAATATATCTATAACGAATACCAAACAGTATTTGAATTTAATATTGCGTTTATTAGAAAATGTACACACACCTCTTATATACAATTCTTCTATACAAATTCACACACACAAATATTTCTCATTTTGATAATAATGTTTTATCCTGGTATATAATATTGATATTTTAAACTATCGCAGGCTTTAGCAACAATAAACCCTCCCACGAGGATTCGGCACGGAGTTAAAAAACTAACTGGCGCCCAACGTGGGGCATCTTTGTTTTGTGACAGAATATACATGTTATAGGTTTTTGGTAGCAACATGAAGAGTTTTTTAAGAAATGCCAAATAATTGCAGGACCCAGGAAATAATCAACATTAAAATACATTGATTATTTGATGAATCTAAGTAAATGTGTTTAAGTAGAAAGTGTACTTCTGAAACTAAATATTGCACCATTTTTTGGCTGTTCTTCAGTATGGTACTAATTAATTGTCTAGTCATCTAATAAATAATTTATATCGGTCATTTTGACAAATATATACTAATAATAAAAACTGCTTTCGAAATGCTCAAAAAGGGCCGAAACTTCAAGATTTTATATATTTAGCCTATGTGAAACGACTTAAATAATTATACTATTAAATACACTAATTTATAGAAAATGTAAATGAACGGCCTGCGAAGTTCAAATAACATTTTGTTTAAAATTATAGGGACAGCCGAAAAAAACCATTACAGTAAATGATTTTTTTAAACAAATTTGACTGTTAGAAGAAAATATGAAAAAGTTTCATCAATGGTCTGTTGGTTTCTATTTTTATCGGCCACTCTAGGCTGACTTTGTATATGTAACTAAAATCATTGTATGTCATATTATTTATATCTATATGACACGTTCGTTTGTCGTCGCGTTTACTCGGACATCACATCCTTGCCAAACGTTGTCGAGACATATATGTGAGATTGATATTTAAAAATTATAATAATTGGTATAGTTTTTGCCTCATAACAAAACCGGGCCTTAATAATTAATAATAATACAATTTGATAAACAATAAATTTAAGCGTGTAATATAAGGAAAGCTTCTTCCCTTGCTTCTATAGACCACACGCCCCTGAGGGTTATTCATCGCTAAAATGCGCTGCAAGTAAAATTTTTCGAATTTTGTCAACGTCACTGGTTCAAAATGATAGTTAGGAAATAGAGAAATAATAGACTTTACTCTGTCAATCAGTTATATTTTGCTATAGTCAGTGAAAATACACTTAGATAAATATACTATATAGTCCAGCAAAAACATATATTTTTGTTTTAGTATCTAATTTCTGTATACATGCCATACATGGCATAATAAAAAAATAACTTTTAAAAATTAAAAAGAATTATAAACATTAAATTTTATGTACTAGCAAAGAGAATGGGGAGGCTTAGCATGTTTCGCTTTGAAACAAGTGAAGTACGTTGCCTCCCTCCCTCTGAATTAAAGTAGACTCTTTTATTGATCTAAACAGGTTAATATTGAAAATAAGGCCATCGGGATAATAAATATCAAGCCGTAGAATCATAAGAGCGTCGCGAAAAAAGTTTTCAGACTTCCATACTCGTAGACTTAATTGTTACTCTCCCTTCAGTTTGTTTTGTTTACCATCACTTAGCTACTCCACACATGTTAATATCTAATTATATGTTATTTATTGTTGATGCTATTCATAAATATTCTCACATAATGTACCGCAAGGGTCAATCCTAAGGCCACCGGTGTTCGAATTATAGATATAGCAGATGTCGTTGATTCCCAGGAGGATATATAGAATTTGAAAAGATGAAGGATGAAGAAAGAAGGATAGTTGTAATATGTTAATAGTCGAGGCATCTGGTCTGAAAACTAACAACTGCGTGTCTACTATTATTTGCAGATAACGTAATCTATTTAAAAATTTGTTAATAGCATATCTGTAGAAAATTTAAAAATAAACCATTTTTGTAAAAAATTCATACGATACATATTTTCCAGCTAATTTTAAAAAAATACTAAAAAAAACAATTTATTATACGTCTGAGCAAGAAAATTTCTTATCGGTCGATTTGTTGCAACCAAACATTATTTCGCCTGGACTATATAATTCGTTGCGACAATTGACTAAGTGCTTTGGGTTTCAGTAATGTGGTAATACCTCATTGAAAATGAATTTGCATGAAGTTACGAAGATAACAAATTTTAAAGCGAGACATTCTGGGCGGTATTTTCTACCTAAGCTAATGTTGCTTTTCATGAAAACATTTTATTGATGTATTGTATCGAATTTGTAGTCTCTTCACTTTTATGTCAGGGTTTTCACAGGAGAAACTTGGCATGCATACCCATAACGTACTCAAGTCGTTAGTTTTGTTTTGCAGGAATGTAATATTGTTTCCAATATCATTTCCATGTGCATAAATTACTTAAATGACCATTATGTAAATCGCAAGAGTTAAAAATAAACAAAAATACTAGTATATATATTATAAAAATATTAACGCTTTCTGTTGACCACCAACGTGGTTAAAAGTGAATTGAGAATTGATGATAAAATCTATCTTATCCCTTAGGAGTTAGGTTAGGCATGGGCCACCTATTTTTGTGGGGGGTGGGGGCGAATAGAACTATTTGGGATAGACAACAACAAAAACAATTAATAAAAGAAATCTTATTTGTTAATAAAAAATTTAACCGATAAAATAAGTATACATACCGTTGGTATTACAATAAAATAATAAAACTAAAATCAATGAACCTCAATAAACAAATAACTTCGTATAGTTATATAGTGCTACAACTATAACTAATGAGAAACTTGTCATTGTCTTCATTTTGCAAGAAGTTCAATATTTGCTGAAAGTGATATATGGTTGCTACGCATAAGCAGTTTTCCCAATTAGTATTGATAATCCTTGATCTGTTCTTTGATATAAAATTAATTTTTGAAGAAAATTGCTCATGGAAATAAATAATGCCGATGAGAAACATCTTTGGAAGCTTATCATACTTAAAAGTCTTGCAAACTCCGTACCTCACGACTCTGAGCTCAGACAGAAAATCATAAGTCTGGTCCGATTCATCTTATTTGAAGCGAAATTTCCACTTATTGCACGTCCACGTCCAAAGGAGTCGATAATGGGAATTGGTTCACGTGAACAGAAATCCTCAAATCTGGATGTAAACCATGTATTTAATGAAGATAGTTCCTGTGCTATGGCTTTGTTATCGAAATTTTTGTAAGCAGTTACGGTGGGAAAATGAGAGGTATTTCCCATTTGATATTTAGCACGTTGAAGTAATTGGTTACATCAACCAAAAATATAAAATTGGATATCCATATCACTAAGGTTAGATCAGTTCGGATCTTCCCTTGCACTTTTCTTAATTGAACTTTATTTGCACTTCTCTTGCACTTAGTGGGCCAGCGAACTTAATGTAATAATGAACACAATGAAAAATCAAATATCCACATTCCGTTTTCAAGTCATGCTTTGATTAAATGAAATATAAACACGAAGCAACTGTCCATTATGTGGGTGAATTTAAACGATTTTATCACAGCGCTTTTATTAATGAATTATACTGTGAAATGTGAAATTGACTTTGCCCAGTTTACTTTAAAAACTAAAAACATTTTTGGTCAACTGCAGAAATGCTAGTTGCGCTGTATCGGTAATCTGTTATCTGTAATCAATCGAAGTGTGGTTCAAAAACTGCAGCACCTAGGCCCCATTGGGCCCCTTGTACTTCCTCCGTGAGGAAACGTCCCGCCTAGGCCATCAACCTAATGTCAAGGCAATCAAGTTTAAGGTAAAAAAAGTGATGATGTTGCCAGGGGCATTTTTCTCAGATTGGCCATGAAAGGCCAACGCTCCCCCCAAAAAAATCCCCTATAACATCTCGTTGATGATGTTGCAGAATATTCACAAAGTACATGCCTTCTTGTTCACATGCTCTACATATGCGTATGTCACTTTGTCTCATATTGTGGATACTGCCATACTGGATACTGCCGGGTTTCCTTACTCGGCAGTATCCAGTTAGGATTCCTATTTGGACCTATCCATCTCTAGTTGGTCTTGGACACCAAACAGCAGCTCCATAGGCTATCATTGTTCTTATGATAGTAGTGTATATCCATATGACCACCTTAGGTTTCATTTCCCAAGTTTTGCCTATGGTTCTGCGCGACACTGCTCATATGAGATGTGGGCCTTTTTTCTTCTTCTTAAGGTAAATATTCAAATTTAGTGTAGCATCGAAGATTAAACTCAGGTATTTAATTTGTGGTGGAAAGTTTAATGGTGGGTTTAGGTGAACGGGTGTTCTCATTGGCTCCAATATCATTTTCCCTGTGAAGAGAATTATTTCCGACTTTCTAGGGTTGACGGAGCTGTATCAGTAATATCAGTGTAAAAATTAATAACATCAATTTCCGCAAACATAACTTGTGACTATCGTAGTAGGTTTAGTTTAAATTCTCTATATCAGTTCGGTTATTAACTGCATTTTTCTATCTTGTTATTTGTGATATTTCATATATTCATGCAAGTGATATAGGTATACCTTAGTGTGATCTACGCTACACAGTTTAGTATATACACAGGGGTGTATACCGCAATGGTCGTCTATAGATAATTTTCCGCGATGTCAAAAGTTAAATTTAGAAGGAACCTCCTAATTTAAAATAACGATTTGCTGTAAACCGAAGGTGATAAATTGAATGTCTATTTCTGCTATAAGTGAATTGAGTTAGTTTTAGTTTTACAGACGAAACATAACCCCCGCTGTACTACGCCCATGGCCTTATTTACGGATCTATGCATTTTAAAGCCGATGAAGATTATATATGCTCGCTGCCGGCATGGCTTATTTAAATATAATTTGCGTGTCGTATGTATTTAGAAGAATTGAGGTCATCAGTTTACGCAGCGATTTAAGAAAATAGTATACACTAGTATGAATACATTTGAAAGTGAAAACTGGACATGAAATATCACTGTTAGCATTGAATTTTGGAAACAGGAAACATCAAGATAGGAGTTGTAGAAAAGAAACATTCTTTTACAACTCCTGTCTTGATGTTGGATAATATTTATTTCACTTATATGAACACTAAGATGAAAAGATGACTCCTCATATGCCCTAAAGGCGTTTTACATTTCGGCAATGCAATCATAAAAATTGAAAGCAATAATTGCACAGCAATTTGTGTTTTGTAACTGTACTCATTTACAATACTATCTGATTGCAAATGAAAGAGAGTAATACAACTCTATAATCAAAAGTTGTCAAGGGCGTGCCACTAGATTTTTTCAAATTCTTGAAATTATATACTATTTTATACGTCAGAATTTGATTAAGGCGGGTCAGTACAGTTGGTAACACCGTCCGAATATTTGTGAAGTTGCCACGGTTTCTTCGACACTTGACAGTAATATCTACCTATATTTTGTATATTTACCCTACGATTTATAATTTACTATAATTTTGCTTATATTTAAACGTTTTTAAACTGTTTACAAAGCTTATGATTGTCCCTATGTAGTAACTGATCAGAAGAGATACTGCAGTTGGATTTTTGCTTATACGAAAATACCGAAGCAGTCGACTAGCCGCTGCAAGGAACTTGTAGCAAATTTGTAGTATTTTGAGTATTTTGTATTTTGAATATTTTTGAGTATTTTGACAAATTTGTAGTATTTTGAGTATTTTTAGTTAATTGAGTATTTTGAGACAGACGTGAATATAATGGGACACTATTACCTTTAGCTACGGTTAGTAAGATTTCACAATCAGGGAAAAATAGCAAACTGATGTCTCCAAAAAAAAAAACAAAAACGTAAAAACAAAGAAAACCCGTACCAATTACTACATAAGCGGTAAATCATGTGATCACTATGCAGTACAAAAGGATATTTAGTGTAAAATTGTATACCGTCACAGTTTCTTGTGAATAGACCTAAGGTCTCCAGTCCGCGGCTTATCACATAGGTCGCTGTCCCTCTTCAACTCATATAAATCCCATTTTCCTTCTCGCTCACTTAGAAGACACCTGCATGAACAAGCCAGATTTACTGGCTTCACTGCTCAGTGGCGTATCCTCATGCACAACCAAGGTGAAGTGATTACAAAAGATGTCTTATTATGTCATATTCATCTTATGTCATTATGTCTTATTAGTAGCACTCTTTACAAAAACTCACACCAGAAATTCACATCAGAAATGGGAGATAAACCTCCCAAAATTAACATTTTTTACAGGCGGGCGTAAAATTTTAATTGATGACCTGATTAGTATAATTTTGACCTGATGAACTATTGTACTATGTTTTGCAATATAAACTAAGTAAGTACTACACATTTGTCAGAATTAGTTGTTATTTTGACAACAGTTTTATTTACTTATGTCAGTTGTGTCACTATGATTACTAACAATATTATTCATGTAAACTCAATCTAGAAACGAACTTTTAAATTTCATCCCCAGCACAGTCTCAAAAACTTTATTGCGCCCGTGATATATAAATAACTATTTCAGAACAAAAAAATTGTCATTCTGCACCTAAATTTTTCTTATTCTAAATAATTTCGATAACCAGCAAACATATTAACCCCCATTAGCGATACCTACTCAACCTATGAGTAACTCCATACTTCTCCAGAAACTCGTTGCCATACGCCTGCCAGTTGGGATTCACCCCATTTGGTAATCGCGTTCTACATTTTACGCCTGCGACTCGTAGAAGTGTATACTAATTATAGCAATTATTTTATAAACATGTGATATCTGTTATCTACTTCGATTATTATATACACAGCAAAAGGAATATATTTAATTATTTCTAAATATTTATATATCACTTTGGTATAGACCACGAATACCAACGATCGCCATATGCAAACATTGCTTTCGGTCAAGGATATATTAATTTGTCAAACACTAGGCAAGTATGTGGGTAGGTATATGCTGTAAACGGTGTACCTTTCGTATGATAATTAATAGACAATAGTTGTTATGGAAGAGTCGTTTACTATATTCATTCATTACATATTAGCGTAGCTGGGGTCTCCAAAATAACCATACTATAATCTACTTGGAAATTAAGGTCAGTAATTATATTATGCGACTAGAGTAGAAGGCGAACATTTATTATTATTTTCCGTTTCATCTGTAACGTATTTTTGGGTCCTCTATTAACATTAACAATAGCCAAAAGTTTTATTTTCATCATAGTTGTCTGTAAAGCAATTTTTTTCCCGATAACCATTCGGATATATCGGCTTTTCGCATATGAGGTTAGCGGCGAAATTTAACATGTGGATTCGTATTTCAGAAAACCACCCTTGGCGTTACTTTTTATTGAGGAATAAAATTAAAAACGGAAAAGCATTAATAAATTAATAGTCTGCGACTTTGGAAATTACATTTCAAGTAAGCATATTATGTTCGTGTCATTTCTCTGGAAAAAATAGATTTTCTGTTTCCGGTTTTACCTATTATTTACGTAATATGAAGCGACCAAAATAATTCTGGTGCCGTATTTGTCTGTGACGAATTTGATATATTATTATGCGATTGAATACTCCATCATATTTCCGCACGATATTATTAGATTGTAAACTTCTTCAATGGTAACGGGATCTAAGAAAATAGAATGAATATTATATTGCAAGTTCGTTGAGTATCATCATTATTTGATATACCTAACAAGAGCTTTGACAGACTCGAAATTTTTTTCTTACTTTTTACTATTCTCATCCATTTCCAAAGACTCTAAGTAACTGTGTTCTCTCGAAAACGTAGTGCCTCGTAATCCAAAAAGTGTAGATTCGGAAAATAAATCCATGTTGAAGGAACCAGAGTTTACATAAACAGTGTTGAACGTGGCGTCGCTGTTTGAAAACATTTTCGGAAATTGGCCGTTTTTAAATATACACTAAAACAATGGCTTGATCTACTGTCTCAGCTCACACATTATTTTCGCTATAGCTAATCAATAAAATGAATAGGTTTGTTTACTTTTAAGGCCATTCAGCAATACCGAAGACGTTACTGTACTTCCACTAGTTTTACTAGAAAATATTGTTCGTATAAGGAACTATGTTAATTGTATTTAATGTAGTTATTTGTATATGCGTGCTAATGCTTTTTTAATTGAATTACACGTTTGTCAAATACACCTACATCTAATAACAAAGTAATGTCGTAGCCTACCGATAGATCTATTGTGACGTCAAACTTGTAGGTGTAATTATTGAGTATAATATAATGGGTAAAATTGACTCTTTTATATATTCACTCCAATATTTCCGCACCTAGTTGAGCTACCAACATGATTTTCTTTTCATTCGAAAACATACTTTTGCGCTTATTTCCAAGTGTTATATAGTTGATATTTTTTATTTTAAATCTGCTTAAAACATCAATAACTTTGGCCGTTCAAAAATTACGCAGGCAAATTGTCACCAATCGATTTTTTTTTGTTTTTGAGAATTTCATATAACATGTTGCAAAGAAAATGTAGACAAAAGATTGAAAATATTGTTGGTACCATAATCGTTATTGTTACTTTTATAGTTTAGAAGTTTAGGCGCTATATTTTTTATAGCGCGCGAAATAAAAGAAATCCCGTATCTCGGTGGCTGATATGAGGCGGCTGTTAATAATATACATTGCACCATCATCGCCATGCAGAAACAAAGCAGTATTTATTTATATTGTAGGTATATTTATTTGAGCTAGAACAAAATAACTATTCAAGGTGTTATTATTAGTAAATTACTACATATATAATATTTGTCAAGAAGTTTTAAAAATATTTATTTAAAAAATTAATTAACTAATAAATTAATAAATGAATTCTTCATCATCTTTCGCTCTACAACCCATGATGGGTCTTGGTCTGTTCTAGCATCTGACTCAGCGTTCTTAATAGATTATACATCTTCTACTTGGTCCTTGAATCTAGCTCTGGGCCTACCTCTCCTTCGAGTTCCAGCTGTGGAATATTTGCTTTGTTGGTTCCCTTTCGTCCATCCTTTCTATTATTCTGTTGACTTTGATGGATCGGGCAATATCAGATTCTTAGTAGAGGCGTCGTAGAGTTCGCATTTATACCACCTGCGTCATGTTTTCCTGCACACCTCTATATATGTGACGAAGTATTTTTCGGTCAAAGCAGCCCAGCAGTTCTTCGTCCCTTTTCGTCATCGTCCATGTTTCTGTCGCGTATGTGAGGACAGGTTTAATAAGGATTTTATATATCAATACCTTAGTTTTCTTGGTTACTATGCTCAATTTTAGAAACCTTTTTAAACCAAAGTGTTCTGTTAGCCATGTAGGTATGCTCTCTTGATTTCTGTCCTTATTATGTTATTTTCTTTTATTATGTTATTTGAACTCCAAGATATGCGACCTCTCTTACGCCTTCAAATGTATATGTTTCTATCACCAGAACTTCGGGTAGTGCTGGAAGTTGTTACTATTAGAAACTTTCATGTTTTGTTTTAGCTGTGTTAACCTGTAACCCCGCATTCCTAGCTGCTGCTTCTAGCGTTTTGAAGGTTTGTATTAGGCCCCTCCCTCCACTAAACAAGCAAGTAAAATCAAGTAAGTTCAAGTAAATTCATCCGTCTTCAGTGCTGAGGCTACAGCCATTTACGTGACTCAAATTTTTTCACTTAAGTAATGAACACATCGCTGTAATTTTGTCAGATTCGTTGTCATTTCAGACCACCCTGAAAACTACACCACAATTGACATCAAGACCAACCCGTATAATGTTCGAATAATAATAATGCTACACATGATTATAACTAGTCGAAAAGAGGTTCTCTTTGTGTGGGTAAAAGCACACATGGGCATCAAAAACAATAAGATCGTTGACTCCTTAGCCAAGGAAAGTATAACCATTAGTTTCACATCCCAAAGAAAAATATGCTTGACCGATGCCTTCTCTGTTTTAAAAAGTAACACGATGAGTAGATGGTCAGATCTATGGCAAGAATCTTGTCACGCCGACCCTACGAGATATACTACGAGACTACGAGATCTTATTCATCCCGATCTTCCCTCTAATTTCTGGTACAAAATCTTAATTTTGTAAGAAAACATGTTACTGCAATTATTATACGCCTCAAATTTGGACATGCTTGCTACCCATCTCATTTATTTAATCTTGGATTCCGATGTTTGCAATGTTTGTAATACCAAAGGTGATCTTGATCGCTTTTTCTTCGACTGCGTGAAAAATAAAGCAGGAAGTAATAAATTATTCAACAACCTGATAAGCTGTCAATTACAGTCACCATTCTATAATATTCTATCTCTACTTGCTATCTCTACTAATAATAAAGAAATAGTGTATAATTAAATTTTTAAAAGAAACCGGAATCGTGTTATGATATATAACAAAATATGTCGTTCAGAAATGTTATTGTAGATTGTAGATGTTATAGGTAGATTCGGATTCTTGTGTGTTCCTTTGTTGCAACCTTAATCCATTATTGGTCCTCTAAAAATGTGTTGTCAAAATAAAAAATGTCCCCACAGACCCCAGGACTAGAAACGAGTATCCCTGTCTATTCCCGTCGACTATTTTCTTTTATTTTTTCCCTTTTCCTTCGATGTAGATTAGGATTAGATGTAGGTTAGGGGATGTAGGACTCGTATAAGATGTGACTGGCTGCCAGTGACTGGCTGTGTTGCCAATGGCCTAGTGCCAAAAAAAATTAGGCCCCTTTTTGATCTTGCTATTACCTATATCAATGTCATCGGCGTATATTAGTAATTGTACGCTCCTGTTAATAATTGTTCCCCTAGTCATTATACCGGATTCCCTTATAGCTTTTTCCAGATTGTAGATGTTATAGGTAGATTCGGATTCTTGTGTTTTCCTTTGTTGCAACCTTAATCCATTATTGGTCCTCTAAAAATGTGTTGTCAAAATAAGCTATCTCCTTGTCGTAGTCCTGTGTGTGTGTGTTTGAAAAGGGTGTTGACATGTGTTGCTTTAGACCTTAACTTCGCATTCGACATCTGAGAGGGTTTCCTAAATAAACAAATAAATGAATTAATAAATAATAATAATAATAATAATAATATTCAATAATATTTAACAATAATAATATATGATGAAAAAGTGCTTAGCTTAGGTGATAGCCCAAGCAGCACAGATTGGTTGTGGCGACGTCCAGCCGACGTCGGTAATATAACTTGAAGTCGGTAGCCGAATTTTTAGGTATCTTTGTGTGTAAAAACCATTGAAAGGGAAAAACAAGAGTATGTATCCGCAAAAAAATAATAGATACCCACCACCATTGATTATATTTAAACATTTTACAGCAACTAATTAGAATGTGAACTAGTTTTATATTATATTTTCAGAATATTCTTGGATTTAGATGTTATATTTCTTCGTTGTTCTTGGATTTCAGTTAGATAGTTTGATGTAGTAGATGAACAGAATTTTTTTATTACAATACATTACACATACAACAATCACATATGTCCTTATTCTCAGAACGTTATAATATTTCATGTAGAAATTATGAAGATTATTCTTTTTTGTCGTCAATGGAAACGCTGGCAATATTCCTTATGATTTATTTCTTAAAACTAGTTAAATTATTATTAATGGTTATAAAATAGAAATAAGAAATGACTAACATGAAATGTTCAGTTGCTTTCCAACTTATTCCGCTATTACAAATATTCCGCTGAATTGTATGTAGAACAAATAAACAAATGAAACGTAATTTTGTAGCTATTCGATTATTTTACAAGTTTGCTATATTATGCAGTGAGTAATATTAGAATTTCTGTAATATTGCTACAATGAATAGATAATATTCCGGGAGATAGAGACCGAAATTTTGCGCTCTGCTCTTTCTACAAAGTTAATTTTTGTTTCAGTCAACGTTTATACAATTAGTCCATACGCTAGGTAACATCTTGTATTTTCCAGAGGTCCACGATTTATTTTTGCGGAATTATGTTGTCTGAGACATACATATTTAGTATCATTTGGTTACCAAAAATTGCCGGTTTGGTTTTTATACAGGGTGGTCATGTATAAAACTAAAAATATGATTTTCACATACAAATGTTCTTTATTTACTAAATATGTGAGTTTGTATGTGTTGTGGAATTGAATTTACAGTATATCTGTAAATTATGTATAATAATATTATTGGTATTATACAGGGTGGTCCAAAATATTATTAAAAAAATTGAAGGTAAGGTAAGGTATCCATAAAAATATGATGAAAAATTGTCTTATAAACCCGAAAACGGAACTAGACACTAATAATGAGGCGCAAATTTCATTTGCGACATCAAAATTTCCATTAAAAAACAGCGGCGTAGTAAAATCGATTTTTCCAGAGTAAAACCAATAAAATATTATAAAAAAATTCTCCTAAACAGTTGGACGTATCAACCCGGCTTAAATAAACTTTTTTGAACGTCCATCCGTTCTCTACATAAAAGTGTAAGGGTCAAAGTGGCCCTTCGCAAAGATAAATGAGATATTTTTCGAAGGAAACCATACGAACCACACGTTTAAAAAAATGAAAAATTTCAAGGCATACCCACAAAATGAATTTTACAAAAATAATCTCATAAACCCGAAAGCGGTACCTACTACATAATAAAAATTAGGCGTAAATTTTTAAATGTCCGATAGCAAAATCGAATTTTTCTTTATTTTAATTGCAGAATGGCAAAAATTATCGAATTAGTCCTATGTTTACCATTTTCCATTTTCAAGGGTGGTAACCTGAAAACGTATCGTAAACCTTAAAATTGACTCTGCAAATGAGATCTTGTGGATCTACAAAAAAATACAGAACAATAGCTAGCGTCTGTATTAAATGTCAATCAGGAAAGTTGGTCCACTAAGCATTTAACGTTGGGGACATAATAAACAATTTTCGGGTGGTAGACTTGACGGCAACACTCCGCGTCGGAAGTGTTGCACCATCATTGTCCTTTTATTTTGAAATATCCTTGATCACTTTAAAAAGTTTCAGTCTAGTAGGTATAAGACATTTATATAACATTATTTATTTATATGTTTCGAAAATTGTTATTATTGCCGACAACAAAATGAAAAAGAAGAAATAATTACACAAATGTCGCTGCCTCCACTATTATTAAGTATTAAAATAATTCCACTATCTATTATTTTTTGGAAAAAAACCATTTGCTTTGGCCTCGTTATTGTTAATGAAAAACATTATTTTAGTCCACTAGAATTTGTGACATTACTGAATAAAATCAAATATTCTTTATTTTATTATACAACATTGGTTTGAATAAATGTACTTAACGCCAGTTTCGGCACTTTATTGTATGTTAAGCAGATAAGCAAGATAAACAATGAAACAATTATTTCTATTTAACCTTTAAACGTTTCCATAAAGGGAACTGATAAGTTTACCAGTCAACTATGGTTGGTTTCTTTTTAAATATTCTGCCCTAATTTTCTTTTGTACTTTGCGGACTGTGATATGTGTCCATTCTCGTATGTTATATATGTAATCAACATGAATTTTAAAATTTTCTAACCTGATTTCCATTAGTAACATTTTCCGCAGATGGTGGCGCTGCCGTGTAAAGTGCAGTGTAAAGTACTATTTGTTTCTTGTTACTTATAGAAGACATTCAAAAGTATTGAAAAAAACATTTTATAACGTCAAATATTAATACGGTATACGCATTAATAGGTAAATGGGGATTTTTCTATCGTCAGATCTAAAGTATGGAATATGCAATGGGAATTTCCAAAAGCTTACGCTAATAATTTGATAAACCTTTGTTTTCGAATTACCTGTTTCTCACTCTACGTTTCCATTCAAAGAAATTCTCCAAGACTATTAGAATTAATTATATAAAAGCAGGTATTTTTTTAATGTGTCATGTTACGGACTCATTAGGGAAAAATTGTTTTGTTTGTTAGACTGATGATTATTCTGCAGAGCCTGCTAATATATCTACTATATATACCTACCAAGAGTTAATTAGGTATAGCTGCATTTGTTTAATAAGTTATCATTAAGAGTACCAGTGACGTCATATCCCTTAAAGATGACCGGTTAATTTAACGATTTATACACACAGATAGATTTTCATTCAATCAACATAACATAATGATTCATGTGAATAATGAAATGGGAGAATAAAATATAATATCCTTCTTTGTCAGTATATACATACTTCAGTGGCGGCTCGTGGTAGCTGCAAGGGCGTTTTAATACCACCAATAAAATATTTTGAGTCCCTAAAACCATCTTTTGAAAATGTCGATTTTTTTTTGCAATACCCAATAATAGACATGGGCAGCAGTACAAACTTTCATTATATGAACTTCCACATAGGCAAATAGCCACTATTGGTAATAATTGGTAAAAATTGGCCATTATTGGTAATAAAAAAGTTATTATTGGTAATAATCAAATCAAAAAGACTGAAATAATCGCGAACTTTCCAGACCTCTTCTCTTTTAGTTAGAAAATGCCGTTATTTTTGGCGTCGTTGGCCGCCTATTAGAATTTCCGAAATTCGCTGGCCGCTTCGTCGTTGGCCGCCCTAGAAATTTTTCGTTTTTCTATTTCATTACGCCTATATCGTCAATATCTATTATATTATGTTAAATTTAGTCTTATCTTATTTTGCTGTTTTTATTATTTTTTTATTCCAGGAAGATTTTTTATATATCCTTAAATTGATACCTGCCTTGTCTTTAACGCCTTAAACCTAATCACGAAAATATCCATGAAATACCATTCGGTAGTAGCGACCAGTAGAAGTTTAAAACACATAAAGAAAAATATTAAAACTCAAGCAATCGATTAATTGCGTCACTAATAATTCAAGCCCAAAGATGCGAGCCTCGGAGTCCAGTCGGAAAATCACGTTATTTTAACCAACTCCCATAGAGGGGGAACCATAGCATTTTATAGACATCTGTGACATGATTAGAGGCTTATAATATCCAAGAAAACACATTCGGTAGTAGCAGCCGTTATAATTTCAAAAGACAAATAAAAATATTAACACTCAAACAAATAATTAATCACGACACATCAATAATCAACCAATACATAGTTCATTAGCTATGTACTCGCACTGACATTACACCGTTATATGTACCGCGAAGCCGGCGAAACTGAGAATACAAGCCCAAAGATGCGGGCCCACAAAGTCCGGAATAAATCACGTTATTTTAACCACCTGGCCTGGAGGGGAACCATAGGATACTGTAGGCATGTGTGACGTGATTAGAAGCCCAAAAATTTGGGCCTCATCGTGGTGGGGAGTTTTCAGGGCATGTCGCAGGGGTGGAAACGGCGAGATATTGAAACAATTATTTATTTCTCTTATTTTTATAATTGAAAAAAATTGTTTATTAACAACTTTTTATTTAGGTTAATAGTAGAAAAATATATATTAAAATAAATGTGAGCCCAATTTAAAGTAAGGCCCGGCCTCAGTTACTTCATACGACGAGCCGCCAATGACATATTAACATCCAGTAGGACAATTTTTAACGTGATATGGTTAATGGCACATAATTTTAATTTGTTTCATGTTTATGTTTACATTTAATGCTTAGTTAGATAATTATTATGATTACATATTTGTATTAAAACCATACATGCAATAGAAACATTTCTGGCTGGAGTATTTTTAATAAAAAAATGTTAATTTAATTTAATACTTCAAATAAAATGTCATATTTATGCAATAAAATTATAAAATTAAATTATGTAATATATTAGAGTTCCAGAATAACGAAAGCACATGTACAACTTCTAAATAATTCGTTTAGATAAGTACAAATTTTTTTTGTTTAATAAAGAAGGCCAGACGGTCTTATAAGTCAGGGAGTCCAAAAATTATTATTGTAAAAAAAATAATCTTAAGTAAAGTAAAAAAAGTGTGCCATAGTAAAAAAATGTGCTTTACATTTCCTTCTACACCCCCCTTTTTGAGCATTTGGATATATTGGTTTATTTAAGAAATAAAATCTTTCAAACACGTTTCTTTACAGTTGGTGTTATACGACTATTTGATTTCTAAGGGATTTTACGGGAGATATTTACACTTTGAAGTATGTTAGTTGCAGCCAACTAACTTAACAAACATATTAGAAACCTGTTTGCGATTTTGCTGCTAAATAAAGAACTTTAGTCTGGCTAAATGCATTGCTAAATATATTTTTGTTATTAATCTACCAGCAAATTGTAACTAAAGCGTAATAAAGGGTGCACAAAAAATCCAAATTATATAGTAAAAGTGGTATTGTCTTGAAGTTTGTGATATGCAAATATATTTGTTCCCTTTTGTGCAAATATTAAAAACGTCAAGGAGGTGGTATTATATTGTTGTTAACTTACTACAATTTATATTTGCGAAATATGTTCTCGTATAGTGTATCTGACTGTTTTAACATAAAGCATGTCCACTTATATTTTGTACTTTTTCTCTATGTTAAGTTTTGGACATGGTTTGAGTATATTTAAGTTTTTCAGTCCACAATGTGGATGCACTTCCTTCGAGCTATGTAATAGGTATATAAGCATAATACTTTTAATGTTAAATAATATATGTCAATGTTTTGCTGGATGTGAATAATTTTGTTTTTTTTTTTAATTTGAGCAAGGATAAGCCAGTACAATTTATAATCCAGCACTTATCTAAATAAAGGAATCCCGAATCAGTCAATATACCTTTTCGTCTAGTAAGTCGATATACCGATTATCTATAATATTATATCACATTTAAAATTTGTGGAATCCTAAGAACTTGCCGAAATAGTTATTTTTGACACAAGTACTTACCTAAAATACAGTTTTTTCGACGAATCGTTGTTGTTGGGAATAGCAGATTAATCCGAGAAAACTTTCTATTTACATGTTTCAAACAACTTTGTTTCAATGAAGTTCCCAAAAAACACAATAATCAAACCTCTTATTATGTATGATAATGAGATCAGGGCAAATATTTCTCAAAAATTGAGTTTCAGATTTCAAATACCATACCACCATAGTAATTAGATTTAATGTAAGCACAAAATATCTTGAAGTTTTTTGTATAAACCGTTTGGGGTTAATATGTAGTTCCGAAAGTGCCCAAAATTGTTCATTTCATCGCTTAAAAACAGAAGCAAGCTTGTAATATTTGCTTATGGCTGATTCTTTATGATCATCGCCTTCAACATGGAATATTTTGACCAAAACGTTGACTATTTCAGATGCTTAACCAGTGGCGGCCTTTGAATGTAGGCAGGGTAGGCCGGTAGGCCTACCCAATAATTTTAGAAAATATAAAATAAAAAATAAATATCTAGATATATTCTAAATCATTCAATATAAATATATTGACATAATAATGCCTGCAAAACGAATATTTTTGTAATACATTGTCACAGAAAGCACCGAGTCGTCTTAATAGACCCAAATCTAAACGGCCGACCCCGTTCACATAAACCTCAATACAAAGAGCGCGTGCCGTTCGTCAGCCGACCGAACGTGTCTTTTTATAAAGCCATGTATTGCGGGCTTTTAGGCCCGGGTCGCCCTGGCCGACCTATTGTTTGTTCTATTTTTATTAGTGCGATTTCTGTGGAGATCCGGAAGTTTGCAGCTTATTTTATATTTAGTTTTTACGCGATTACGAATTAGGTCGAAGAAAAATGGGTTTTTGATTCTGGGGCTACATGTAGTTGCTACATGGCGCGCCAATATTCTTGGCTAAAGATGTGACCTCGATAGCCCCCTCCTATCGAGGTCACACCGAGGTCACACCGAGCGGTACCATCGCTCTTTACCCCTAATAATACATGGCGACATGGCTACATGGCTAGTAACATTAATAGTGAGTGTTTGGTCAATAATATGAATGTTGACGGGTTTTAATCGTTAACAGAAACATGTGTAAATGACCTTAAATAATAATTAAGAAAGTGATTTAAGAAATTTACTTTTTTCAAAACAACCAAGTAGGTACATATGTGTTTGTGATTGGATATGCCGTAAATTACTATATTATTGCAGTTTTCTGTCAACAAACACGCATATAAAATAGCAAGAAACATTTTCTGAATATATCCCCATCTCGTATTGCATTTGGCGAGAGAATCGTTCGAATTAATATTTGCAATAAGTACATTGCCATGGCTTTAAATTTGAGTTTTTCTTTGACAAGCCAAGTTTTCAACTCATTTTGTATTGATAAGGTAAAATGTGTTTGTGGTTTTGAAACGAGTCATTAGGAATTATTGATGCTGAAATTGATAACACCAACAAATTATTATCTATTTTTTACCGGATTAATAAAATTGCTACTATATAACATATAACTTCAATCTGGTAGTCAAGGCAATAGGCTATTTCCGTAGGGAAATTATCGAATATCGCCCGTTGCTAAGGTAGAAAACCTATATATGGAAAATATCCATGAAATCGAGATTTTGTTGGTTGTCAATAAGGGAATGCGTTTTTGTCGGCAAAATTAATTAAACTTATATAAATATCTGAATTTTTCGATGTAGTTTTCTCGTCATGACCTTGCAAGGCTAAATCGAACACTCCACAACATTTTGTACACATTATTAGACGACACAAAATGTGACGATTTTTTCCCACCTGTGTATTATGTTCTAACTTATGGAGCAAAAAGACATCTAATTGTAATTATGACATATTGCTCATGTAGTTTTTTAATAGTTGTGTTATATTTAGCTGTGTTAGATTTATTCATATTAAGTACTAATTAGCTTTAATTAGCATACACATATACATTGTATGTTTTTTGTACTAAAAGGGCTTGACCCATCTATTAATAAATAAATAAATAAATAAATATATAATACTAAAGTAATAGAATTACTATTATAACAAGAATATTTACTAGTGGATGATTTTTACGGACAGCTTCACACTTTTGACGAATTAGGTTGTGGCTTGATAACAAAATAATTTCGGATTCGTCATAAATGCGTTAAATTTTAGACCCAGCGTTTTAAAGGACAGAATGTTTGGAGTTCCTTTTTTAGGTTAGGTCGAGATGGACTATATACTAGTGTTGGGCGATCCATCACATTTTACTGTATCGATACATTAGATACGATACAGTGAAGTGTATCGAAACACTGTTTCAACACTGTACTATGTGTTCTAAATCGTCAAGTCCGTAGGTATTTGGTCGACGCTGTACCTGAGTAACTTCTGTATTGAATATTACACAAACAAAACAGTTTATTTGTCACAGATTAACCACATATCCATTCATATTTGACGTATATGTTTTCCTTAAAAACTCTCTTATATGTTCTTATTTTACTCTTAAACTCGTAAACACAACAATCTGAACAATCAGATTAAAACTATTCTGTACTGTCACTATACTATCTAGTCCTAGTCTGAAAACGCACCCTAGTCACCCTATAATACAATACTATCTATACTATTTCGTTTCTCCGTCACAATTATTGATCTCGCGACGAAATAAAACCACGCTTCAGACGGCCTGAGATCACTAAGACTAAAGAGAACAACGAAACGTGACTCCCGGACGGCTTAAATCGGCGAATTTCGTTACGCCGTAGAAAATTTTACGACGATCGTATTTGGAGTCATATTTGTGTGTTCCCTGGAAATACATTTTTATGTAGTCTGGTGCGTGAGGAGTGGATATTTGGCGGAAATAAGTTTTGAGTAGTTTTTATAAACCGATATAAAATTGAAATTAAATGTAAAATTATTATAGCGTCATATAATTCTTTGTGGCAGGTACAAATGAAAGATGGGCACGTGTCCTTGTGCCCCTTAGGACCAGCCGCCACTGGTTATTAGTACACTTTAATAATGTGACAGATGAGGGCGATTCTCAAAATTATACCTGTATATAAAAAAGTGTGAAAATATCAATTACGAAGTACCTACAGGTCTATTTCAATACTTTCATCGCTGTCAAAGGTTATAGAACTAATTATAAAGGAACAAATTATGAAATATATAGCATCTAAAAATATAACAACAAATGCAACATTTGGAGATTCCTCCCTATCTCCAAATGTTGCATTTGTTGTTATATTTTTAGATGCTATATATTTCATAATTTGTTCCTTTATAATTAGTTCTATAACCTTTGACAGCGATGAAAGTATTGAAATAGACCTGTAGGTACTTCGTAATTGATATTTTCACACTTTTTTATATACAGGTATAATTTTGAGAATCGCCCTCATCTGTCACATTATTAAAGTGTACTAATAACCAGTGGCGGCTGGTCCTAAGGGGCACAAGGACACGTGCCCATCTTTCATTTGTTCGGGAGATGCAATATATTCTTTAATCAATAAAATAAATAATTGTCTTGACGCAAAATGCCATCCACTTTCCGTATTCTGTGACTTAACTAAAGCATTTGACTATTTATCATAACTTTTTACTGCAAAAATAATTTTTTTACAGTTTTCGGGGTGATTGCCATAAGTGGTTTCAGTCTTATCATTGCGACAGAAAAATGTATATTGAGTTAAAAGATATAATCAGTAATGATATAGTTTTAATTAGAACGGAACAGAAAAATGTAAGATGTTGAGTACCGCAGGGTTCAATTCTCGGCCCAGTACAATTTTTAATTTACATATACGATCTTGTCTATAATTTTAAAATGGTTCAGCTTTCTTCATCTGCGGATGATAAAACAAACTTATTGCTTAACAATCCTGCACCCCAATGTAAGGAAATATTAAATAATGTTAATGACTGGTTCTCTGCAAATATATTGTCACTTAATCTTACTAAAACAAGTAACATCACATTTCATATATCTTAAAACTTCACGCAAATGGATATAGAACTTCAAAATGGTACTGTACAGAGACAAGAATCTTAAATGGGGACACCATCTGGATGAGTTTATAAAATAAATTTCTATGTTAACAGCTGATAGCTACGAACGCGTGTGGCGCCCGCGCCCTCATTGTATAACGGCATGCCCTAGAAGCTCAAACGTTCAATCCCTTGTCAACATTTTTTATACAGGGTGTTTCAGAATAAATTATATACTTCGGGATACATCTATTGGAAAACATATAATATATCAAAATATGCCAATGCGATATATTTGATAGGATTATAGAGCATTAGCGAGCTTTATCTGATGATACAATGAGTATATCTTTTGTAGATCTTATTTGTTTATCTATCATTTTTCTATCTACCTGACGCTTTAGTTTTCTTTCATTATCTAGGAGATTCTAATAAGAATACTGAAACACGAAACACATATTGAATAGAAATTGGTGTATATCTTCGAATCATCATTATATTACGCGAGTTAAAAATTTCAGAAAATCCCCACTATTCAAACAACGCAATATGTTAACCAGTATTGCGACAAAGAAATTATTAATTACTTTAGGATAGTTTAAACTTTGAGTAAACCATTAGTGACTAATGGCTTTCTGAAACTCTGATGCGTTAGCTTATAATCAAAATGACATTGTAAAATTCCCAAGTTTACGGAAAATGGCAGTTAATTTGAAGGTGTAATTACGAGGTAACATATTATCATTGCCTTGATTTTGCTGCCTATAGATTGATGGAGTGTCGGCTAAGTTCGAACGAGGTGGGCTGAGTCGAGTTAGTGCGGGAACTTGAAAGTTTTTCAGCTTCAGTACCGTGGAGGTATGCGTTGAGTTTAATTGTAGTACCATTATTATTTGTGTTACGTGGTGGCGTCGTGTGTATAGTGCTTAGTGTAGTTTTATTGATTAAGTGTATTTAAAGGTATACCATTATTTCTTCTCCTATAAATTTCTATAAATAATTATATGCGTCTAATACAGGAAATGTGTTTTCCGTACAAGTTAGTGTTTTCAGTGTTTTTTAAATTGCTGGCGTATTTTATATGGGACTGAATGTTTAGGGCAGAGATTTTTTTTATTTGTCTCATAAAGTTATATCAAAGAACCGTAAAAAAGAAAGAAATGGGAGCCGTACATGTAAATTAATGTAATTTGTATTAATATATCAAGAGATTAATGACTGTTGTTACAGTTTTCTAAAATCCATTTTTGAATATTATAAGTTTAGCGATTTTAATATGTGATATATAATATATTTTATAACTACTTATATTTATAATTAGCTAAATGTTTATTTCTGCATAGAATGCCATAAAAAATTGTAAATACTTCTAAATATATCATTTTTATGTCATATGAACTTGCATATGATGATACGACCTCCTTTGAAGTTTGCTGTTTGGAAGGTTGCAGATATTTCATATTAAAGTTGATTCTTTAACTGATTTCAATTAAATGATTATAAGTAAATGGCTCTATACACATTAATGATCAAATACTGTATTTAGTATCAAGTTTATATTTATATGGGAATCCACATTTACGATATAAATATTTTTATTATTATTTTATTATTATTTTTATTATTTATTGATATAATTTTTTTTATTATTATTTATATTTTATATTATTAAATATTATTATTATTATTATTATTATATATTTTTTTGAAACATTTTTTCTACGATTCTGAACATATAACCGTTTACAGCGACCTTTATATAATAATTATTATAATCTTGTGTCAAAACAGAGTTATTGTAGACAATAGTTAATTTTGAAATACCCATTTAAATCTCGCAATTGCTTGAATCTTTTGATAACACATATAATTTATTTTCTCTGGGGCACTCCTTTTGAGAGAGCCGTATGTACAAAAGCTAAAAGGGTACCAGACAAAAGACCGATTGCGAAATATTTATGTAGGTACAGATTTGATCAATCATCTGTGCAGACGATGTAATGAAACATTAATATATCTAGGTATGTAAAAAATAGCACTATTATATTGATGGCTGATTAATAATTGTTGTTTTAAGGCATAATTATTGTTTTTTAAGGCAGGTTCTATTTGGAATGCTAACTATTATGTAACGCAGGCGCTGGTTGGATGAATACTAACAACCATTGGCATTGATGTTACTTTTACAAAGTGGTGATCAATTTCTCTTTCAACGAGAAATAATTTTGTGTGGCAATGTTGATCAATGGAAATAGTTTGACTATTTTGCGATAACATTCATATATGTAAAATAACGTGCCTACATTATCTTATTTATATCAGATCTATAATCCAATTTGTTACCAATATTGACACACATATTAGAATATTCGTTTTGATGCACTATTACTTCAGACTTAGGAAATAGTTATTTCATCGTAAAATTCGGAATGGAACAAAAATGGCAAGAAATGACCGCACTTTACATTTTAAATAGAAAAGCATTGAGAATTCTAAAACTAAAACCTATATTAATAAATTCTATCCCAGTCTATATCTCTTCCATGTCTAAAAATAAGAATTTAAAAATATCCTAATTCAAAATTTAACCTTAAACTACTTAGCTGGTAGTGTCTATGATTATTATTACAATATATTCAATTAATTATTTCTAAGTACTCCTTTCAACCATCGTTGGTTTCATCCAAAATTTTCAAAAAAAATGTTACAATCACATTACTCTGTCTGCTGTCATATAAACTAACAAATAATGTAAATTCTATAATTTTTGTTTTAATGTTTTCTATTTTCTATTAATTGTTTTAAAATTTTTATTTTACTCAAAAATATTTGACCGATATTATGATGGCGTTTTTCATAATTTTCTGGATGGTTTTTATGAACGAATGATATTCAGTAGATAATTTTCAGCATAAAAGATAAGATTATTGATCACATAAGTGAACGTTTCTGTTTATCACATTCCATGTAGGTAATTTCACACTAAAATTGTCATCCTTAAATGTTACTAAATGTAACTCGAATGACGTTTTTCTTCAGTCGTCGAAAATATCTCGGAAAATATTTGAACAAATCACTTGTAAAATTATGTTACTGGGTAACTATATTGAATATTATTGTGTAGCTTAATGTATTGGTCTCTTATTTACGTTAAGAAAAATATCGAGGAAAAGTAAAAGAAGAATCAAAAATAACGCTTTATTTTTTTACGTTACAAAGCTTGGAATCTAAGCAACTCAATCTTTTATTGAACATTTAAATTGTTTGAACAATTTATAGATTTTTAAGTCTGTCATATCTTTTTATATTAAAGGGACCATTGCCCAATAAGTTTAATGAACCATAAAAAATGTATTTTTTATCAACAATCTGAATATCCTCAGGATTAGGCCAAATAAATTGGTCCAATTCGCACTTTAAATATTTTATTTTAAAACAGTTGTCGTTTAACTTTTCTATGACACGTCCTACGTACCATGAGGGCTGTGGTACATCATAATAAACACAATAATATTTTCTACTTCTATACCTAGTTCTATACTTTCTTCCAGATTTACTTTACTTTCCGTATTATCTTCTGCAAAATCGTCATCAATGTCACGTTCTGAGTCTGAACTCCAACTACTTTCGTCGGAAGTCGTTTCAAGTTCTTCTATGGTGCTATTTTCTTTTTTCTTTTCTTTACTTATTGTCCCTTTTTTGCAATTACTTCCCAGGCCTTTCTCATTATTTGTTCGGTCTATGTTTTTACTTGTCATACCTCTACATCTAATTATTCGATCCGAAGAAAGATGACCTGTTTTGTCATAGAACAACCAACATAATGTTGATTTTCTTACTATATTCTTCTTGTTATTAACATTTACTCGTAAAAATCGTACATCATTATTTTCACTTTTGTTTGATGTAAGTATTACTATAATCTTTAAAGTCCAGTGATGTTTAGTTTGAATATATTTTCAGGTCTTCATTTATCTCTTCGTCTTCTTCTTCGTTAATTGTAAAATTTGGAGTGTCTGAGGAGAGGGTCTTTTGAGATATCCTCAGTGTCAGACTCTATGTCGGACGCGTCATCAGAGCTTAGGTCTGAGTCAGTTTTTTGTTTTTTCTCGTTTTTTCTATTTTTTATTACACTTGTTAATGCATATTCTTCTTCTTTTGTCGATAGTACCATATTTAAGCTCCTTGCATCTTTTGTGGCATCTTCTTTTGCCTTCACTAACATTGTTTTAATATCATCTACTTTTGGAAGGGAGTTTGAAATATTTTTATTTACAGATGTCCCTAATGTAGGCATATTTTCTCTAGGAAAGTTGAACATTTTTCCTAAAATATAGATAAATAAAAACTTAATATCATACACTGCAACAAATACATCAGACACAAATAAAATAATTGAATAATGCTAAAATTATAGAGTAGACGTTTTTTGACATATGCCTAGACAGATACTAAAAGTAACTTGAAAAAAAATATTGCCATTTCATCATATTGTCGTCATATTGCGTTGAAATAAATTATGTGGAGTTGTGATACTTCAAAGAAAATAAATAGTTGAATACTGAATTGAATTTAATAGTATTTCTTAGGTAGTACCTAATATATTCTTAAATCAGAAATTCGTCATATTGTAAGGTGTTTTAATAATTATAATAATAAAATGTAATAAATTTAAAATTATAATAATAAAATGTGTTCTACAGTTTGTTCAGCGCTTGGTTTAGCGTAACCTTACATCGAGCTATACATACAAAAAGTAATGCAAAATTAAAAAAATAATATTTAAAATTTGTATCTCGATTTGTATGCTCTTTAAATTACTTTTACATAAGTAAATCGCATTTTTAATTACTTTCCGAAATAGAAAATTAACAAATTTACGAGCAATTTGTTAAATTATTAGTTTATAAATAACAAAATTAAAAAGTCCCATCGACCTTTTTTCTCTTGCTTAGACCTCAATAAAGAATTTGCCGAGGAATTTGCACACAAAAATTAGACCGAGGACCACCGAGGCCAGAATATTTCTTAGACAATTCAAATCTTGACGCGACTAAAAGTACCTGTTGGATTTCTGCGATATTTATATGAAATAAAACTGTCTACAAGAATAAATGTCCACTCTGCTGATGTATATAGTTTCATACATCGATTTATTATAAGTTATCTTTATTATTACCTAAACAAATCTGCAATACGTGAATTGTAACACATATTCCCTAGATTATATAGTCTGTATAATAACTATAAATTTATTATAATAAAATCAAGAATAAAAGTAAATTAACGACTTACCTTTTATACGAAGATACACTTAGGTACACCAAAAAACAACGGCCGTTATTCGACTGATGAATAACACTGTAAAGAACATCTTCAGCCAACGAGTTAGGACACGAGACGAGCTTCTGCACAGACTCATATTGTATGACGTGATTATGATTTCGAAGATTTCGCGTACGAGATTTCGGAAGATTTCGCAATGATTTCGAGAATTTCGAATTGATTTCGATGATTTCGAATTGATTTCGAGATTTCGAAGCGATTTCAGGGATTTCAGAGATAATTTCGGGACTTCGGGGCTCAAATGTACATGTATTTCGAGAGTGGTTACCCCCTCGGTTAAGTATGAATAATTAAAAAACTACATAATATCCGATTAGCAAATTAGGTGCATTCACTAGCTATTATCATAGTGATAATTATAATATAAGTTTTTTGTCCCAAAATATTCTTATAAGCCTGTTATGTGCGTTAGAAATAAAAATTTGCATTTTTATTGTTTAAATCACAGTATTTTCATTGCAAGCGCACTAACAGATATAGGGACAAAAAGTTTATATTATAATTATCACTATGATAATAGCTAGTGAATGCACCTAATTTGATAATCAGATATTATGTAGTTTTTTAATTATTTATACTTAACCAAAATAAATGCATCTATTTGCCTCTCACTCTACAAAATCCCACAGTCTACAGAGGGCCTGCCGATCAAAAAAAGATGTAAATAAATTTGAATCCAATTATTTGTGAGCATTTGCTATAGTGACTATATAATAGATTAAAATATAGATTTAAGAATATTTATCATGAATATATCTGAATATGTAGGTTAGCTTTTTTGCTTAGGTTATCTTACCCAATCTGTAACACACTGGGATGCAAAAGAACATTCATTCGGGGAGAAACAACCCTCCTCAACGTTTTCTTTCGATGTTGCTCGGTTCAGTAAGGTTTGCTGGTTTCCAATTCTAACATCTTGTAGGCAACCTGTAAAAAATAACAGGACAAAGTTTAAATATTTAACAATAAAATGGCAGTCTGTTAAAGTGAGTGAGGAGGGAGAGAAAGTTGTGAGAAATATACCTATAGGGAAATAAAAATAAATTTGCACGTTTATAATATGTAATTTTTATTCTATTATATATTTTTAGGATGTTCCATAATATTAAAATTATGCAGGAGTGTAGCGTCCTCTTCTTAATTTTAAAAAGTAAATTTTAGTGGGTTTATAGTAGTGTTGGCAAAAAGCGACTTATTTCAATAACGGACTCCTTGCCCGGAAGTTGCTCCTTGCCTCGTTAAAAATCTTTGCGTATACATACTATACGCAAAGTCATACATATACGACATACATATATGACAAGTAGTTTACTACGAGTATGCATACTAAATTACTTGTCTACACAAGGTATTGTAAACAAGACGTCCTTTTTCTATACAGGTTCAAGTCTGGATTTCATTGAATGACTGTGCAAATTTTGCTGAAAAAGTGCTGATGAAAGATTCTGCTTTCTTCCGATTTATACTTCAATATCACCTTGACTTAACCGATTATATTATACAGGTTTTAATACCTTTTAATTCGCAGGTAAGACCACATAATTGAAGAGCCGAATGCAAAATGTAACTAAGTCATATTATACGGTTTTTGAGAAAAACGAGTTTAAAGTTATAAACGCTCGGAATTATTCCATATACTTCGTCAATATATCGAGAGATTCAAGAAAAACGACAAGAGCTGTAGAGTCGTTGTTACTTATCTGACTTTCAAAATCCAAAAATCAATATAAATGGTACCAAATCTTCTACAACCTGACAGTAAAAAATATTTGTTTATTGAAATGCATTTGAGCACTGATAGTCAACTTTTTAATTCAAATGCCAATTATATTTGAAACCCTGGTCACAGGGTTTTATGTTTATAAGTACGGTTTTCCCTCAAGTTTCTCCTCAAATGAGAATATACTAACATGGCTATAAGTGGATCTCCGGTTACCTAAATCTTTATATTACAAATCGTAGTTCCTTATGTGATTCACTGAACATATTTACTTATAATCACAGGCGATAATATTGACATTAGTCTTATATCGCAGGGAATTTCAACTAATAATAGCTTCTATGCACTTACCTTGATAATCTGCCTCTTATAATTACATCAGGTTCTTATAAATATTATGTTTTTTTGTTGGTAAATACTGCAGTATTTACCAATAAAAAAACATAATATTTATCTGATGTAATTATAAGAGGCAAATGATCAAGGTAAGTGCACAGAAGCTATTATTAGTTGAAATTCATTAACTACATGTGGTTAATGAATATTATGCAACATTTTGAGGATAGTACATGGCACGGGATGATTTTATATTATTTTGCATTGCAGATCAGTTGCTATTTTTAAAAACGCTCGTCAATTTGATATTGATTTAAGCACCTTGTGGGTTATTTATGGTCCATGTGAAAGTGGGCGAATTACTCACACTTGTATGCAATCCATAGGGCAAACCGGATCATATATTGATATATTGTGTCGAGTCACTGTAAATGTTAAAACACTTCATTTTCTTAAGAGCACTGCACACTTAATGTTTTGCGGTTTTACAAATAGCACGAAAACTGATTTAAATTATTAAAAACTTATTACACCAAAAAAATTGTTAAATATTATAGAATCTTGGCCATTGACGAAGGCCAAGACTGTCCTCGTCTTGGCCCCAGTTTAAACGCTTTCATTTATTTCCGAAACTGAATATAGTTGTCAGAGAATTTCAGGTTAATATTTGAGACATAGGCGGTATTTTTCTTTCCTATGTATTTTTGTCATAGAACACGATTTTGGGGTCCAGACTTCAAATCCTTATGCTTAATTTTTTATTAATTAATAGTTTATAAACGAAAACTCTTTTTTTTTAAATTTTTCGTGTCTGTTTCCTCCTTTCAACTGGACTATATAGGTGTAATCAAAAATTAGAATTTTAAATTAGAAACTGCACGAGTGGATTTTATAACACTTACACCTTGTTTTATAACATTTTAATATTTTGAAAACATCCAGAATTTCCATCCTAAATTTCCAGAAACATCTTCTCGTATGACTAGACACAGGTTTCAGTTTCACATCTCCATAATGCTTATTACACTAGCATGGAAATAGAGATTACAGAAAATTAATTAAATGATTCCTTTCAATTGACGATAATACACACATATTTTTCATATTCATCAGTTTAGTTTACACAAATTACTTCTAGGTTGTTGCCCTCAGTGTTTTGGCACTATATTGTTTACTTGCATCTAAATAGTTGCTAATTTTTTAATAGAAAAGTAACGGACGAGAATTGCGAATGTAACGTTTGAAATAGTCGGTTGAATTTGTATTTAGTATATTGTTTTGTATTATTATATTTGTTTAACGGATATTGTAATATTTGTTTTGCCTAAGTAGTGGAATTAAGTCTCAAATGTGATAAGGAAAAAAATAAATATTACTAACACTAATTAGCCGAGTTGAATTATGTTTCTTGTAAATTGTGAGAATAATGTCATTAAACCATAGGAACTTAGTCCAGGACGTATTGGCATTCTATTATTTAGCGCAGCTGTAAGCTGAATCGCGGTATACTATGGCTTCCTGTTACGCGGCTTATGATATTACAAGTATGTACTGCGATTGAGAGTACAACTATGTTTTAACGATCTGAAATGCAGTATAAAATGGTATCAATAATGTGCGTTTGTCTTGGCCAAAATATACTGCGATTCAGCATTAGAACAAAATGTAACGAATGGCGTGAGATAAAAAGCTTGGTTATGTAAGTTTACTAAATGTATTATATTAAATAGATTCGGTTATATCTTTTGTTATTGTTTCATTGTGGCAAACGTGTACAAAATACTGAAATTCTGAAATTCAATGAAAATGATCTAAATTAATAAAATTGAATTGTGCAATGGGGACATCTCTTCGATATTCGACTATTTCGTGCTAATAGATAATGTTTTTAAAGTACAAGTTCGATTTAATAAGACTGATAATAATGCTGATGTTGACGATGATGAGGTGCTTGGTGTAATGAGTAGATAGCCGATTTTGATATAAAACAAACATTAACCGGATTATACGTTATATATATATATATATATACATCGGCAAATAGATATGCATACAAGAAAATTTTAAATGCCAACATAGCAGTTTTAATAAAGTTAAGAAAAATGGTAGCTACTCTGATTATATATGAGTGTATGCTACGGTTGATTTCTTGGTAAAATAGTTAATAGATATAAATACTATAAAAACGAGTTATTAAGAGATGGATACAGCGCAGAGGTTGCATTATGATGAGTGTATTCTATAAGTGTTCTCTTCTATACTACTCTCTAATATTTTAGTAGTATAAATAGCACACTGGGAAGGCGTTTACACATTATATTCGTTTATACATGTAATTTTCAAACAAACGTTTTGAAATAATTTTGCATTGCGTTACAAAGCAAGATGTAAATATTTAAAGTGGCGTTTTCTGTGACGATTTTAAGAAAAAATTTATATAAAAATGTGACCAAAAATGCCTGTTAAAATCCAGCCGACCTAAAATAATAATCCCCTTTTGTTGGGTGTAGTAGAAATTCCAATCCTTTAAATTCGTTTTGTAAAGCGTTTCAGTACGCTAAAACATAGTATAGTTATAAAGCCATAGTATACTGTGAGTAGTATATAGTATACAGCTGCTCCGAATAATAGTACAAGAATGCCAATACGCGGCCGGGAAGAAGTCTGGTCTGCGTGTCTCCTCAAAGCAGGAGTTGCAGGAGGAGACTTGAGGAGGTCTAACCGGAAAACGGTCAACGAACACGGATAATAATAATATTATTAATAATAATATTGCACTTTTTGCCCAACAAAAAATCAATTTACAGGAAAACAAATATAAACGCTTAATATGAGCGTACTAATGTACAGGGAAATATAAAATATAAAAAAAATATGCAAAAAAATACAAATATAAAAATATCTTATGATAGACAAAAACAATAATAGTTATATATATAGTAGTAGAAATTATTGCAGTGATCACACACAATAATTCTTAATAGGTCATTGAATTTACAATGAAATACATTACATCTGTTACTTCGCTACAATTATTAGACATAAAATAAACAGGAGTTTTTATAAGGGCTTTTGTTTCTGAAATATAACAGCATATTCTCACGAGAGCCAGGTCTAGGAATACGTATATTCAATAAATTAAGTAAAGGTTGAGAGTCAACCATGCCATGAAATAGTTTAAATAAAAATGTTAAATAAAAACTAAAAAATAAAAACAAGATAATAATTATTATCAATCAAGTTTTGCTGTATTTTTTCCAAATGGTTATGATCTGATGACAGGGGTATCAAATAAGGTTTACAGTATTCGATCTTTAAAGCAACCAGTGAATAAGCATAGCCATTTTAATGCACATTCGTTGGTGATTTTGTTGCATATATATATATATATATATATATATATATATATATATATATATATATATATATATATATATATATATATATATATATATATATATATATATATATATATATATATATATATATATATCTATATACTATATAACTAAAATATTATAATATTCTTGGCATACCACAAATTATTGTTATATGTGCTAGTTGCTATTATAATACTCGCTTGTTTGGGTATATCTTAGAAATTAGGCTGAAATTACCGATTTGCTTATACCAAGGCCAACTGCATCCATTATTAGTGGAAAACAATTATATATATTTCCTATCAGTTTACTCGTATAAGTTGCTGAACTTTGTTCAGTACTATTCTCTACAATTTTTTATATTTCCTAAACGCGTATGGGTAATTACCATGTGTATGGAATATTTGGTAGTATTATACCTGACGTCTGAAAATATAAATGGTGTTTGATACGATATGAATAAATTTAAAGCAATTTGCTGTTTATTGAATTCACGTTTTTGCACTTAATTTACTATTTTATAATGTTAATTTTATTATTATCGTGGATCGGTGTTCCGAAGAGGCATATAAAGGAATTTAATGCATTATTCATCAATCAGAAATATAAACCTCCAAGTCTATGATAAAGCCGTCTTATTTCTTCCTTCATCATGCATGTGGAAGGGCGATATAAAATAATATCCTCAATTGATCTTTCTCTTCGCGTCGGGAATATCAGGAATGATTCAAACACGTCTTTGATTATGCGTGTAACACTGACGACGACGACTGAGTTTCCACGAATACCAACACTCGTACTTCACTCGCCGGGTCTCGTCAATCAAGTTGGCATCATCCGAAGACGATTAAAAGTGAGTTTTAATCTAGTTCAGAGTTTTTGCCTGTTTTGCACATGGTTTTCAGTGTATCTACCATCTTTTTATAAAAAACTTCTCCCTGGGCGAGAACGTTATTTCTAGATCTCTGCCGTTATACTAGTTTTCATTGCTTAGTTGAAAGGGCCATGATCCTGGTAACTTTATAACGTATTAATTGAAGAGGTAGCTCCAGTATGTGACATATTTATATAAAATTGTTTCTAAAATTATATGTTTCATCATTAAGAAATGCATATGAAAGTATATATGGAACAATTTAAAAAAAATTGTCTTCTGTTTGTTCCTGCAGATCTCCAAAACGGTTTGGATCGATTTTGACGAGACTTTCACTGGCAGATAGCTGATGTTATAAGGAGTAATTTAGACTACTTTTATTTCAGAAAAACACAATTAGGGTTCCGCGCAAAAAAATGAAATCCATGAAATTGTGAACAAAATCCGATTCAAATAGGGAAGTGTACATTAAACACTAATAAATAATTAATTATAGGCGCTTCCCACCGCTCCCCCCTCCCACGACTTAATATCACAAAAGCTGCCTATCGCGCGGGATCAAAATGCACGTTAAATTCGCGTGAACGAAGTCGCAGGTGACAGCTAGTATGATATATAGGTATAGGAAAAATTCTTGGTTCAATTAATAATTCATATAATAGTAACAAGTCAAATGTCAAATATGTACACAGAACGCAAAATTCTATTGTTTATTAATATTATTAGTATTCGTGCGAATTTGTTTATGTAGGTAACGTGTATAATACAAGAAAGTCACTGTTATTTGCATATGGATATAGCATGGTTCAATGCTATACCTAGGTACCTATTTCATTTTATCTATACAAATAAATAAAATTGATGTTTCTGTTTGTAATATCAAAATAGCAGCTTCACTAAATGCATATGGAAGCATGTATATACGGTATTTATAACAAAAAACCAAGTTTTAAAATTTTTGTGTCTGTATGTCTGTTTGTTCCGGTTAATCTCGTTAACGGCTAGACCTATTTTGACAGGACTTTCACTGGCAGATAACTGATGTTTTAAGGAGTAACTTAGGCTACTTTTATTTTAGAAAAAAGATTAGGGTTCCACGCAAAGAAATAAAATTACAAATAAATAAAATTGAAATGTCTGTAATGTCAAAATAATAACTTTTTTTTACTAAATGTATATGAAAGTATATATACGGTACTTATAAACAAAAAAACATTTTTTAAAATTTTTGCCTGTCTGCTTGTTCCGGCTTATCTCCGAAAAGGCTTTGTGGGAATTGTGAGCAAAGGAATTGTGAGCAAAATCCGAAGTATACTAATATAATCCTATATAAACACTAATAAATAATTAATTATTAACGTAAATCTCCCGTCAGATCTGATCCCTTCAGATGCACTATTTTTATAGTTAATCTAGTCTTGGATTTTAAATGTGACAGGTTTTCGGATCTTGTGACGTTCATCGGTCATCATTAATCTGTTTAATAATGAAAGTAGGTACCTGGTTATATATAATATGTAGTAGTAAAACCAGTCTTAAAATATCTGTTCGGCTTTGTTTACTTTTATGATCTTCAACAAATATTTGTTTAATATTTTCAGAAATTAGGCAAATATTGCATATCTTTACAAACTGGAAAAATGTATTTGTCAAATCGAAAAATAAATAGGACTGTTTAATTGATATTGTCATTTGGCTATTCCATTACCTTTGGCATACTGATGAAAGCTAATATCTGCAAATAACGAATACCCACCAAATTCGATTTACAAGTTTAATTCAATGCATGTAGGGGTATTTGCCCCTTGAGTAGTTGTTTCCTCTGAATCTATTGACTACATTAAACAGGGTGTTAAATATATCACCGTTGAAGATGATGAAGCTCGAGTATTTTGCGAGGAAATTTTACAGTGACCAGGTTCATTGTATTTACAAGTATTTCAGCTGGTATATTCTTAAGAATTACTACGTTCATTTGTTTGTCTTAATTATTCAATAAAGTATATTCGTTTCAGTCATAACTATGTACTTAATTTTATTTGACTGATATTTGAAAAGTACTAAGACCTTACTTGTAGAGAGCAGAAATAACACTAAAAATAACGAAAAAATACAAACATTAGAAACATTCATTCGTACATATATGTATTCCCACGCACACATACAAATACAAACACACACTCATAGACTCAAAAAAATAACACATACACATGCAAAGTATCTCAATAATATAGCAACTCAGCAAACTATACAAAAATTAAACATTAAATTTTTGCCGTTTTGCCCCTTAAAAATGGCCGTACTGCCCATGTGAGAATCACAAATACAACCTGGGACTAACCTAACCTAAAAAGTGTTACATTTTCACCCCCCCCATTTTCCTTAAATGTGCCGTTAAAACATGTATTGAAAAAAGTGGAATTATGGTATTACCGCTGACATTACAGTCACCCAATGTGCACCACGTTGAGGTTGTCAAGTCGGATTTTGCACAATATTTGGCCCTGAAAAGGCCGATTGTTCATTGTAATTAAAAATGTTTAAGTTTTTTTTGTAATGTGTATAACACAAGTGTTATAATTGTCTAATAAGTATTGTATGTTTTTGTACGCCTAAATTCTTATCAGCGTGATTTTGATTTTGAATTTTTTCCCCCGTTTTTGCCCCGCCTTTGCCCTTTGCCCGTTTTGGCCGTACTGCCTAAAAATGGGCATTTCAAGCCTTGACCCCATTGTGACTATTTATCAGGGATACAAAATGAACCGTTGGCCAAATTTCCAGCTAATTTCACAGATTTCCGACAAGACCGATTTACATATAAAACGTGCGGGGTCCTTTGTCCAAAACTTTTGTTTTTGGACTTTCACTCTTTGAACAATCACATTCTTTCAGAAATCGCTGTTTTAATAGACCTATCCAGGTATAGCAAGCGTGTGAGATAAATACACGGTAACTACTAGGATGTACGGCACGCGGCGGTCGCATTGAAGTTGACATTATCGATATGTGCTGTCGTATCTCGTATCTCGAATAACGTATAGCGAATCTTGACAAGAAGGCGCGCGCATTGGCAGAATCGGTGTATTAAAAAGTAAATTAATGTAATTTAATATACGATGTATATTTTAGTACATTTTTGTTTTGTTTTATATGCATATTTTACAAATAAAAACACAGTTATAGTGGTTTATCATTAAAACCACAAAATATACCGGTGAGAAATCCCAGAAGTCTTTAATATGCATAATGCGGTTAGCAGTTTGACATGAATACTAATTATTCTTCTTGCTGCAAAACCAAGAAACAGCTTTGAAATATTTTGTGTTTCTATATTTCACAACGCGTTATGTGCGAAAGTCTTGCAGCAATACGTCATAATTGGTATGAGATAAACAATGAAATGTAAGCGATTATTATTGTATATATTATAATATGTAGCTACTACTTAACTTGATTTTTATGCAACAAGGTGCACCGATTTACCGACAATAATGTATCAAATAAATAGACAATTAAATATTGTTGGCCAGTAACTACTTATGTGTTTAATATCGGGTGACGTATTATATTTTGACCTAGTTTAAATGATTATATTTTGGACTTAATTGAACGCGGTTTTCACCAGTTCGTTTTTCTTTTATTTTACGTATGTATTTACTTGGGTTCTAGTGGTGTCAGTACCATAATATACCTACATGATGTGCCATGTCAGATCTCAAAATTGTCATAGGTATGTCCGAAAAGCGTTAGTATTTCCGGTATATCCGGAAGTGGCAGAGCATGGGTAAATACGTAAAAGAAGACTCGATCAACGACGTAATAGACTGGTGAAAGCAATTTCGAAGATATAACCACAGCATTGATATAATCATATAAATAACAGATCGTCCAATACAGAGGCGGACCAATAAATTTCCTTTAGTGGTCGACAAAATCAGAAAAATATAATCCTACTAATATTATAAATGTGAGAGTTTGCATGTTTGGATGTTTAGATATTTGGATGTTTGTTACTCAATCACGCAAAAACTGCTGAACGGATTTGGATGAAATTTGGCACACATATAGTTTATTACCTGGATTAACACATAGGAACTTACGTTTTATCCTGAAAACATGTCAACTACTTGTGGGATTATCAAAAAACGAACTACTTGACGTATCCATTTAAAATTTGTTAACTACTTTTCTTTTGTCACGCAAAAATGTTTATTATAGTATAAAAGTTTATTATAATATTATTTTTTACTATATTAATTACTACTTTTCTTGGAGAGAAATCTAATATGTGGCTACCGTATCCATGTGCCTTTGTGAACTCTCGCATTATTATACGTAGTGAAGGAAGTCTATCTATCCACATAAAACAAAAAACACTTCCTTGGTTACATTATCTGCTAATAATAATAGCTACCTGCCAACCAATCATGTATTGTTATTATTTGTGATTTTTATATTTTCACTACAGTTTATTATTTAAAATATTTCCCATATAAAATTGTATAACTTCACTGTTGTATAATTTCATTTTTGCTATGGACACATACCTCCATTTTAGCGGGGACGGTGACCGATCGACAAGCGCACTTTGCATTTTCGCATACCATTTTCAGAGATGCTTCAGTGTAGCTTTATTTTTAATGAGAAATGAGACAGAGTTTAATAAGTTTTTGTGCTTGATAATTCATGATATGATGTGTCGAAGCTATTTCTACTTTCCTTTTAATTTTATGGCGATCTTTAATTTTGTTAGTAGTGACACACGGTTTGAGTCACCAATCAACGTGTAGCCGGTTAAATCATGTGATATGATGCTTTGTCTTTATTTGGATTAGGCATGGAATTTCCTCCCGCAGAGTTTGTCTATTGAGCAAGTTAGTTTTCGTTGTAGGTAGGTATATTATGATTCTATGCGTTTTACAGATTATATTGGAGCTATTTTCTCACATCAAAAATATTTATTCATTTCTCTCTGGACCCAATTATAATGTCACGCGGACAAAGTCGCGGACGAAAGCTTACTAGCTTTATATACCGAGTTTGTTAAATAATCAGATAGTGACGTATGTACTATATTTTATCATAACGAATATAACGTATTTAAACCTGATACAAAGAAACATACGAAATAGTTTTCTATATTCCAACATGTAATAGACTAAAAACTCCATTATTCCTTGCAAATAGTTGAAAAATAACAAAAAAAATTATATTTGTACATGACTCAAACATGTTTCAATGCAAAATAAAAGTTGGCTAGAGGCTTAGATAGTACCTACATTTTACCACAATTTAGTAAAACGTTAACAGATTAATTCTTACAGATATATGCAGATACATATAGTTATTTTTTAAGTTCAAATTTATGAATTCTTGAACCTTATACTGTACTCTTCGCTGCGAAAGTCGAAGTGTATATACATAATATATATAGAATTTGTGTGGGTGATCTAATTTAAAAAAAAGCGATATCTATCTATAAATATTGATATATATATATATATATATATATATATATATATATATATATATATATATATATATATATATATATATATATATATATATATATATATATATATATATATATAAATCGTGAGAGCGGAAGTTGAACGATTTTGTCAATTGTCAATCATCTCGCAGTTGAATTCTAGATTGTTTTAAATGCATATTCTTTCTAATCTTATCCAATTTACTTTTTTATATTATAAGCCCAATCCTTTAACGTATCTGCTATATTTTGTAGAGGATTTATTTCTGACAGTCCGTAATTTTGGATTTGACAAATCTCCATAAATTGCCTACATACTGACAATTTCGTGTGTTTTCTGGATTAAGGAATTGATTTTTATCTTTTTTGTAATTTGTTCAGTCGAAAGTGTCCCAAAACGACTAATATTGTACAGTATATCCACAATACTTAAAAATTATAGCTGACGGGACAGACTTTGATGTGACGATGACGTGCTACAACTAGATAAGTATACTCTCCTTTTGAGGAACAGGCCGATAAAAACCGGTGAGAATTCAACTCATCCTTTTTCACTAATGTAATTCGCCGATAGAATAGGATATTACACTGACAATATTTACGTCAAATGAGATGCAACAGAGTATTCCAGCGGCAGTATTTGTGTCAAATATACGTCAAAAAGCTATGAATTTTATTTCAACAAAAACAATCAAACTTGCCCCAATTTGATTTATGGCATATTTTTGTATTACTTGAAGTTGGATTTGCCACTTCTTCGCGAATTGTCGGTACTTAAATCGTTGTTACCAAACCGGTTCACTTAACAATTACACGAAACGGGGCGCTACCAGAAATTAAATTGTCAGATAAACGTCAAATAAATTATCAGCCCACTTGGCATTTAATTATATACTATTTGATTTTATTTCAAAATTAACATTCTTGTTTCATTGAATTGTCCTCCGAATACAACTCGTGCTCTCAGTTTTGCTTCAATATTTGCTTCAATATTTGTCATTCATTCATTATTCGTTGCTGCTGCCTTTAGAAAATAATTATTCCCGCTTCGCGCCGGTAAGTATTTGCGTCACAGCAGCAACTCGTATTCAGAATGACAAATATTGTCAGCAAAACCCAGAGCACTTATGATATTATATATGATAAAACACGATGCACCTATTTTATCGCTGTCAAAGTGACAAAAATGTGACTGTCAAGTAGACTTTTTTATATAGGAGAAATTATATGGAGAGAGAACTGGATAGACTACCTACCCAAGCGGCTCATTCGATCAAATTTCGAGCCGCAGAGTGCAGCTGCAAATTCAGTATTCCCATCTTGTTTCCACTTATAGGCATAAACGGTTGATAAGTGCATTGGTTCATTCGCATTGGATATTAATATATTTCACTTTTTTCAAGTATAGTACCTGTACGTCGTAATGCGCAAAAGAATAAATGAAATAAGAATACCTCTTTTGTAACTGTCTCTCTAGGACCAAATCTGTAAACACGCAGAGCCCATTCCACATCGTGTATTATAGTTCAGTGCATAGGAGTTAATTTATCATTATCAGATGTCTGGTAGCTGAAAAATAACCAAAAAACTGTGCAAATACACTGCAAGTAAGGTCAAAACGTAAACTATTATCAAGTCTGAACGTCTGAAAATAAATTATATGTAGAATCACTTTTTATATGTATTATCCTTGTATCATATCATTTCTGACCGGTATCCCTAAATTTTCCTAAGAATATTTGAATGAAAGTAATGCATAATTGCCAAAAAAATTGAATTCCGTTGGTGGTGTCCTCGTTTCTTGTATATTTTGAATCATATTATGACTAATATAATGTATACGTACATATACAGTACCTAATTATGTAAAATTACGAGGATTTTCAGTTGAATGGAAAAAAAGTGAATTATTTAGGTATATTCCGAATTACTTTACTTGCAATACTAATACTCCGTGATAATCCGTCTACATTATTCATTCAGTATCAAAATTATTCAGTATGTCGGAAACTTTACGAATGATATCGTAGTGGCATGTCAATGCACGGCACTAACATTTGATTTCCGTCATAGTAAGATCTTTAAAATAAAAATAGTATACTGGTAATAACTGCCTAGCTTATTTATGTAAATGACAAAATGTGTACTATATGCAGGTATATCTCTGACCAATCAGATAGAAGCTTTGATAATGTTCATGTAGATTTTATATATACATGCAGGGCACAAAATGTATAAATTATATTTGTTTTCCTTACTCTTGGGAGGAATTTGCTGCCAGGAAATATGTACACAAGACATAAATATATAGTAATCAATGTTCCACATTTTGTTCCATGATTCATGAACTTTAATCCAATCAAAATAGGCAAAAAGGAGTTGTAACTTCGCAAACAATCGCATAGAGTTGAAAATTGGTAAAGGTCTTAAATACACTGTTACTAGTGAAATGTCAAAAGTTATTAAAAAATTCGTTCAATTTTAATTAAAGGCACGAATATCGGCTTTTCGCATATTTCTCTTAAATGGTAAGTGTTATCATAAAAATAAAAAATAGGCCCGACAAACGTAGATCATAGTCTACATAATTGTCTACAAAAATTGTTCCCATATTTTTTTTCCTACGAATAAAATTGTTCCGATGCCAGTAGGCATATTCTACGCTCCATTGTGATGAAGAAAGTTTGAACAGGCAGTATCATAGTATTCTATGATTGAAAAAATTGTACTATTTGTTATGCTCAAAGTGGAACGGATTATTTTTGATTTTTGAATTTTTTTATTATGATTGATAATTTTCAAATTCAATTTTAGCAGTAATGGCTTCATCTTCGCTTTCTTCTTCCTTTCTTTGCTGGATTTATGTACATTGTTCTAAGAAAAAAGATGCATCAGTTGTCTCCTCATTGATAACATAAGTATCCTCATCTGCTCTATTTAATTCAACATTGGAGCAAGGCTATCCTTGACAATTGATACATACTGGGGAACAAAATATTTCGACTTTTTACAGTCAAATTCTTTACTTACCCTTCTTGCGATTACAAAAAATAGTAATAGGAAGATTTAGAGCAGGCGGGAGTAGAGTTTGAATTGGCTCCAAACTACTATCTATTAATTTCCAGGCCTAATCTTCTGGGTCTAGTTCATTGCCTGGCCATAGATGAACTTGATGGTACTAATATTTTTGAAAAACAGAAAGCAGCTGTTGGTGGAAGACTGCTGATATAACTGCTGAATAATTTGTCTGTAACAGACATATATGAGAATGAAAAAATACCGCATCGTCAATGGAGGCGGCTACGCTTTGACGAGATCAAAGTCGGCTCGCGCCGCTCGTCAAAGATATCGGGTTTCCCTTTGACGAACGGCATTTTTTCATTCTCATATATGTATGTTACAAACTATTCTACTGTTGTTTTGATGTAGTTGTAGCAAATAAAAATATGGCGTTGAAATTATGGATATGCAGTGTTCGTGATAAATATATTTTTATTTGTACTTGGGTCCAGGTTTTAAAAAGTAAATAATTTTATCAATCGGAGTTCGTGTAGTCAATAATATTAACAAATCAAATCAAAATCTTCACCAGAGTTGTATTTATTCGATTGAACAATTCAATCGAATAAATACAACTAACATCTTCACATAAGCTAGAATTAGTTCTTATTATATTAGTTCCCATTTGGCAATATTGCTATATCAGGTGCAGATCCTAAAACACTGATGTTAAAGAGACCACAAGCACCTGTACCTCCAATCCGCAAACCAAATGGTGATTGGGCTCGTTCCGATGAAGAAAAAGCCTATACTTTTGTGTCATACCTAAGTGATGTATTCAGAATTGAACCAGAAGATATAGATCAAGAACTAGAGGACTTCATTGATGCCACAATCCAAATGTCTCTTTCAATAAAATCTATCTCCATCTGTCTCCATCTGAAATCAGTAAACTGAATACACGCAAGGCTCCAGGACATGATCTAATAACAGGGCAAATACTAAAACAACTACCTCGAAAAGCTCCTGTCAGTTATATTTAACCGCATGTTAAATATTTCTTACTTCCCAGTGATTTGGAAATATGCTGAAATTATAATGATATAGAAACCTGGCAAGCCCCCACAGGACCCCACATCTTACCCACCAATTAGTCTGCTATCAACACTAAGTAAAGTTTTCGAGGGAATCTTATTTAAGAGAATATACACAGACCATGAGGTCTTGACACTACTACCTAATCACCAATTTGGTTTCTGAGAACACCACTCCACAATGCAATAAGTCCATAGGATAGTAAATGAAATCTCAAGAAGCCTTGAGTAGAAGAAAGCTGTAATACATTATTCCTCGATATCTCTCAAGCCTTTGACAAGGTGCGGCATCGAGAATTACTCTACAAATTAAAAACAACCTATCTAATAACTACTACCTCTTACTGAAATCCTACCTATCCAATAGAAACTTTTGTGTAAAATTCAATAACCAGCAATATAAAATACCTATTCTATTAAATCCGGAGTCCTACAGGGTAGTGGCCTTGGACCGGTGCTCTTCTTAATCCATACAGCTGACATAACCGAAACTAATAACACCCAGATCGCTTCCTTTGCCGACGACGTATTCGTGCTTTCTATAAGTGAAGATCCTGTTAGAGCACCAAAATTTACAAAAACCACCTAATCCAACTTAACCAATGGTACACTAGATAGCTAACCAAAGTGAATCAGGCAAGTCACCTTCACCCTGCGACACACCACCTGCCCTCCTGTGACAATGAATAACGCATACCAGTAGCAACAGAAGCAAAATACCTCGGTCTACACCTTGATCAACGACTCACCTGGAAGAAACACATTCAATCCGAAAACAGACAATTATATCAAAAACTTCGACAGATGTACCGGCTTCTCGAAAAAAAAAATCCAAACTCTCCCGATAAGACCCAATGAATAAGTAACCCAATGTTTTCTTGAATCGTATGGTCTGTTTCACTTACTTAGTGAAAAACTTCTCATAAGAATTATATTTAAGAATCTTTCATATTGACAATCATTTAAAAGTTTTTCAAAAATTCGTATATTTTGTTTATTTATCACCCTGTAGTAAACTGTGATACATTTTTTTATTACTTCCATATTAAAACACTCGGAGTAGTTTCCACAAACACCAAAACACTTTCACTTTGCTCGACGCGCGTTTCGCCAACCAAGTTGGCATCATCCGGAGACGATTAAAAACTGAGTTTTTAATCGTCTCCGGATGATGCCAACTTGGTTGGCGAAACGCGCGTCGAGCGAAGTGAAAGTGTTTTGGTGTTTGTGGAAACTACTCCGACGTTATAGTTACATCAAAGGTTCCAGCCCTATCCAGTAGTACTTCCATATTAAAAATTGTCGTCCACAGGGATACCAATGTTATCAATGCCAGAGTTGGATGTACAAGATCTATCTTGTTGGATGTGCAGCATCTTGTTGGTTCATTTACAGTTAATTTAATGTTGAATAAGTTTAAATTGCTAATAAAGTGGTTGGGAAATTGCTAATAGAGAATTAATAATAAAGCTACCATACATAACTTTATTTTGTATCTTATCAGGTTTCTCTATATAACAGTCTTTAAGTTTTGGTAGATGATTAATATAACAAATCTTTTTTTAATTAAGTAAATAATCAACTACCATTAAATTTTAATGTAAACACATACACTGCAATTAAATAAATAGTAAATATTATTATCAGGCAACAAAAACGGTATACAAATAAATACCAAATGATTATATACTCGTTGTTATTTGCGTGCAAGTGATAATTAATATATTTTAATTGTATGATCTACTAGGAAATATATTTAAATTATTTTATTGGGAATATTGTAAAATATACTCACAGGATATACCTACGTGTGCGGCCAGTAAATAGGTATGTACAATTGTACATACAGTTGTTACATGTGTAAACAATTAAAATAAAGCACTTAACGAATGCATAAAGAATTGACCCATTATTATTTGTTTTTTTTCAATAATATAAGAGGTGATATTAGCCTTGATTAATCATAATAAAATATTCCGAGAACAGACCTTCGGACAAAACTGGTCATTTTATAAACTATATTTATAGTTTTTGCACCAGCTGAAGTATGATATTTGTAGACAATATATTAATATTTATTTTTTTTAGACAAGATATTTTTAATTTGGGTATAATGGCATAGATACCACTATTCATACTTGGGACTTCGCTCTATAGAAATCTGTACCACTTTAAATTCTATATTTTATACAGTGAGCCAAAAAACACTGATAATAAAGCAGCGATGAGTAAAGAAATTACTCTTTGTTACGTGATCTGACGTCATGTAGATATGTCGAAAAAACAGGACCCGTGTTTTATTATTGAAAAAAGTCCCAGTTCAATGAACTAATGAACCAATGAAACCAGTGAAACAATGTATTTTATTTTCGTAAAATTAATTAATCAGTTCAAAACATGTTGTACCTACCTACATATTATTATAGGTTATTGTTTTAGGTCTAGGTCCCTACTAATATTATTTGTATACCTATTCCCTATTCTGAGAATTTTACAGAAGAATAGTGTAATAGTAACACATTTTGTTATTAAGAATATAATGATATACCGTTTTTGGTCTCTCTGCGTAATAATACAGGCAACCTGTGAGGCCTTTGCGCCATCTACCAACAGCAGGCTATTATTAGACTGTGACGCTGCTAACAAGGCGTAATTGTTAGGCAGATTATTTGTAGCTCAAAATTATATTCTCAACTTTCAAGAGAAAATACAAATAGGGACGTTGTGCTGCCATCTAAGAAGTGTTATGACATTAGACCTTTTAAGGGCGCTCTTAAAGATCAAAATTTTAAAAGTCAGCAAATTCCTGTAGTAGACAGGAATTTGCTGACTTTTATCATACATCATATAATCATATCGTATTATCATATAATACAGTTTTGCAAACAAAAGAAAAATAATTCAGTTAATTTAAATACGTCGCCTATGCAAAATATATTTTGTGCAGTCGATAGAAAAGTGCCAGCCGAGCCGTTTAAATTTTCATATATTATATTGTTATTTTTCGTTATTGTTCCACGGTGTTATATCTATTCAGTTGGTTTCGTCGATTGATAACGGCAAGTAGGTAAGTATAAAATATCGATCAAACAGTGTTGTGTGTAATAGAAAATATTTACTTTAAAAAATAAAAAAAATGTGTAACGTAAAATATACTTACGGGACAAGATGTATTCTTTTTAAGGGGCATGGTAGGGTGTACCTGTCTGGTCGAAGACGTATGCTTCGGTCAAATAAGTTACATAACAGAAGTTGTTCAATACGCCTCACACTTTGGAAAGGAAAGTGAAGGAACGTTGACATATCCCTAAACTTGAGACACAACTTTGTGACTTTGTGACGGCGTGGTAAGGAATCAATTGGGTCCAGAGGCCACAATTTTTACTGTAGATGAAGAGGCAGTTGGTGTCATACCTCAAAAAGAGATTACTTGGGTTGAGCAGATTAGAACCAAAGAAGCACCCATGCCAAAAGGCAACAAAATTGGAAAACCAACATAGTTTCGCCATGGTTATAAGGACAAGAAGGTACTGTATTGCAGGTACAGGTTGGATAACGCTATTCCTCGTAACTGATCTATGTTTGACCATTAGGAAACTTGAAAACAAGTGCAACTCGGCAATGGTTTTAGCCGTCAACCAGTTTTGACTTCCTGCACATGGGTTTGGAGTACAAGTTCCTCGCAAATAAAATATGGAACTGTGAAGAGACAGAAATACCAATTGTCCTGAAAGCAAGATTATCTAGGAAAAGAGACGAAAGTAACTAAGGGCATGAATAGCATTTTATGCCCTTTTAAATAATTTCACCTATCTATGTGCGGAGTTTCTAATTGCGGCGAAATGGTCGGGGGCGAAACGGCGTGGGAAAAACAATGGGCGTGGGCCAAACGGTGGGGATGAAGGGTCCCCATCCCTTGCTCATCTTCTGTCGACGGAAAGCTTCTGAAGGTATCAAGTAGGACAGAAGTTAAGTAACCTGAGGATATTCCAGGCGGAAAGCCTCGAGAATCTTTGTTACTAGGTTACATACCTACATTATTACGCACTATATACTAGGTAAATCCTTGATTCTATATCCGGAATATATAATTTCAATTCCTGTAGTTAATACTAATATAATTAGTTGGAAAATGAAGCGAGGAAACTAGTCATACTAAAACACTATACGAAAACGAACTTTAAGAGAGAGACATTAATCTCACAAGAAGGCAGAAAGATAAATACAAAAAGAAACCAAAAAAGACTGTTAATAATATAGTTAAAGGCAGAACAAATAAAGAATAATACATATGTTCTATAACAAGAAGAAACGAACTAGGAATATATCTTCAACGTCAGATTCTTCTGTACATACCGATGATGACACAGTATGTTTCTACTGTCATTATTTATACTCTGAATCTTCTGAAACGTATATCCAGTATTGGAAGTAGTGTTGTATTGTTTTGTACAAATGCATATTTTATTTAAATATAACTTTTTAATATTCCCCCTATATTCCCCTATATTGGTTTAGATTTTTCATATTTATCCCCAAAAGAACAGACAGCATATATTATATTGGTATGAATTTATTGCAAAAAGTGGTAGGTTGTTCCAGAGTACATTCACACACAAAGTTATGTGGGTGTATACGAATGATTTACAATGACTTTCAACTGTATAGGTAGTTCATGTTTTCTGTCGTTTACTATTGATTTCTCTCATATTGCTGATAAAAAACTGATTTTGGTCTCAACAGAGACACTGTGGTGAATACATAATATGATTAGACATTATTATAGTAATATAGTATAGTGGTTGAAACCTTTGATGTAGATAAGAGTAAAATACAAATAAGTTTGGGACAGCACGTGGTTTGGCCTACAGTTGTGACGCGGCGATAGAACACAATTCCTGTAATTTCCTAGTTTGCACAGATTCACTTAGCGCTCTGCATTTATTTAACAACTTCTTCTGCGACCGTCTTGTCCCAAACTTATCCGTGTCGCATTATAGTAACGCTACTAACTAACAGTGAGTAGTTTCCACAACACCGAAGCACTGAACACTACACTCGACGCGAGTTTCGCTAATGATATTGGCATAATCGGGAGATGATTAAAAATGAATCTGACTCAGTCTAACGTATAACTGAACTGACTTACTGTTAATCATCTCATCTCATGCGCCTCGATCATAGTATTCGGATAGTGTTTTGGTGTCTGTGAAAACTACTTCAGTGTTATATTTTAGTAGATAAATGATAGAGCAGAGGGACTGAGATCTACGAAGATTAGTTACACATTTGATTATTATACTTTGAGGTATTTTTCCGTTATGGTATAAATTATTTATTAGTCTATGGTTATGTGCTGCGGTAAAGTAACATAAATATTGCAGTCACATGCGTACCTAATCGTAAATCAGTTGTAATATCTAGAATAAGTTAATGCAAGATAAATATGGAAATATATGTCTGTCACTGATACCACTATACGAAGTGAGTAGACTATATCATATAAAAAAATAGTAGCTAACATTAATTACTAGTCTGATAAAATTATTCGAGATTATCCATTTATTTGGTCATATTTTTTACTCAGAACCTTCATAACACATATTTTTATACTAGTATTATTTTGTAGATGTTTTGAGAATAGTGTTTCTAGATAGTATGGCGTTCAGATGTTGACTGACATCGTCCCCTTTTTGATTCCCGTTCACTATTTATTGACGTGTTGATATAAATACTAATGGTTTTCTCTTTTCTAGATAAAAGAAAATGGCTGTTGTACTAGATTCAATGAGGGGCGTAAATAACTTCTTAAATAAATATGAAGGTATGTACCAATGAATATATCTCGGTCGTTTGCATGTGTGCATCTTTTCTAGCATCTGTCATGCATTCTCAGCATTCCATCATGTCATGGACTTTGCTGGTATATGCATTGTCAGCGTCTGAGAATTTGGGTGAGGAAGGTCTTACCATGTTATATACATCAAACTAGATATGCCTGTACATAACTTTGTCATAATGAAATTAAATATTATGGGGTGGAATAACATATAACAACTCCCCCCTTATTGAAAAAGATGGTGGTTATGTGGAAAAACATAAAGTCTTGAAATTATGGTTTGTTAAATTATTTCAGTTAGAGTTTATTGATGCATAAAATGTAAAATAAAATAGGTTTAAAGTTAACACAATTTATTGGGCCACAGCGTACAATATATAGATTTAACGTGAGCCACTTCTAGTTATGACTGCCGCTAAACCATAAATCTCCCGGGTGTTTCGATTGAATCCACGTTCCATCGTTATCATCCCTCCTTGCCCCGCAGAGAAACCGCCTCCAAGAGATGCTAACCGGTTACAAAATAAAATAAAAAATAGGTTGATTCTTGAAACGTGGTAAAAGTAAAACTGTAAAAGTCTATAAGTTTCAGTCTCGTCGTCTTGAATAAGGATCACTTCCAAAAAAACTTGGAAATATTTTCACCAGAGGGCGATGACAAATAGCGTTTCATTCAGTTACTTCAGAAAGTAATTGTAGCGTTTATAAGTTAGAACTTATAGCAGTGGTTGAATTTATAACAAAGTTTGTTGGGTGAATTCTAGAAGTTTACCTCAATAAATAATGACGCCATATGTATATATATCTCAGTTGCAAAAAAGTGGCGCACAAGATTTTGTGGTAAGTTCAAGGTACTCTAGCATTGTTTTTATCATTTTTTGGAATAATCGGCTAGTACCTATCTAATGTAATAGAGAGTAAATTTTAATCAGAAGTTGCACATAATTATTAAGACCAGCTATTAAGATGTATTTAATGAGTAGTTCTACATATTCAAAATCAACAAATAGCACATTTTGTTATTAAAAGCGCTATTAAGATATAATTAATGGGCAGTAATTCTACAGTTTCTAATACTAGTTATCTTCATATACACGTTTCGTATTTTCTTACATAAGTTACTTTTAATGTGACACCTATTGCCTTTAATCGTCGGCGTCGTCTAAACAGTTGTTCTGGAATGCATAGAATCCTTATTTTTTAATATAATAATAGAAGAATCGTTTATTGAACGTGAAGTTTTAAGTAAGAATAAACAAACCACTGAAAAGAGTCATTCCATGAATTATCTATGTGGTCATCGGCATAAATTATCGACGACTATCGTATTAATTTGGTGTATTTAGATAAAACGTCATAAGAGTCTATGCACTTATTCATATAAAACATACTATCATCCGGATAGTCATATCCTCTCAAGAGACGATTTTAAAGCATCGGCTCACACCACTCGAGATGATATTATTCTGCTTTATGTTTAATACACTCTGGGTCCAATTAAAATAGAACCCAGTTTCATCGTTAATAAGTGTCTCATTTCCTCAACAATTTCAATGAATTTTGTGTATCCCAGAAGTGTTGCAATTTCAAATTAGGGTATTCTACTCCTAGACTCAAAAATTGAAATATCGTTGCTGCAGCTACATGGGGTTGTTTTTCATAGGATGAAAGGTGTCCTTCTATATCTGTCCATAGGTGTCCTTCTATATTTTGACAAGGAGCAACACTGTCATCCTGTCGAGATAAAAATAAATCAAATGGTGAGGTAGTAGCGTCTTATCGAAGGTACTTTTTAGGCCATTAATGTTTCAAAATTGTCAACAGCTATAGAGCTACAAACAAAACGTCAATTTTTTTAAATGGAACACCTTGTATATTGTGACATCAGTCGATAGCCTTTTTTACCTTGTTTGAATTAAAAAAGAAGACAATATTTTTAGTATCAAAAAATATCAAAAATTGTTCAAAATGTTCTCCATCTCGTTGAATTAGCCGATATCTTTTTTTCAAATTCTCGAGGCTGTTGATAATAAAATTCTGTTTTATGTTGTTCATGGTGTCTCTAATCACTAATCCTGAAGGTACTTTGTGACTGATATTTGAAGATAGAGGAGGATCAACTTATACGATTTTGTCCTCCTTGCACGATTATTCCTATAATTAAGAGAACTAGTGAACTAATCCAATAATTCCGAATCGTACAATTTCAAATAATCCAGTGCAGTGCAAGAATATGCAATGTGTGTGATTATCAGTTTATTATTTATTTTACAGATCCTAGAACGGCGAATTGGCCTTTAATGTCAAGTCCATTTTACACCCTAGGGATTTGCCTCACCTATGTATATGTAGTTAAGGTAAGCAGATCCATTTATATCTTATTTTAAATAGAATAATAAAATAATATCTAAAAAATAATTACGAACTATTATTTAAAACAGATATTGAATTACAGGAAGTTATGTATGTGCATTATATTCAGTACAGCAGAAATAATAATACCTATGTCTTTTTTATTTTATTTATTTGTGAATCCTGCACACGATAAATTGTGTTGATAAACTGGGATGAATATATGTCTTCACAGTTTATCAACATAATTTATCGCGTGAAGGAATCGCAATTAAATAAAATGACGAACACATCAAATATGCAGTAAGTATCTAAAGAGAAACTCCACATTTCGGCGTCTATGTCCCCTCAGTGCAGCTTTTTCTCTCAAGTTTTAATACTAAAATACAAATTTCTCAAATGCCAACACTTAAACATTCATAATCACCGCAGATGACAATTAATATTTAATTAGGAAAATCTAGATTAAGAAAATTTCAGATGATTTTCAAATATGTGAAATGAGCCCATTTAGTTAAACCCATTTCCTATACTCGGTAAAATTATTATATCAAATAGAATAATACAAGAATCATAAAATAATTATTTTAACTTTTATAAAATGACGTATTAAGATGCGGGTGGTGAAGTGCACTTTCGAAAATGTGTGCGGGAAGAAGTACTTTACCCTACGCGTCCGGTAAAAATATAGATTACTATATTTGGTGATAACATAATAAATTGAAAAGCAGATATTTTCTATTATCTTTTTTTAATTTTTTTAGTTATATATATATATATATATATTTTAATTTTTATTATTTTTTATTTTTTTATTTTCATACTTTTAAAAATTTAGTTTTTTTAGTTTAGTTTTCGTACGTAGGAAAAATGTTGTACTTACATGTGCGGGAGTGTATTTTCCGCACTCGATTGCTGACTGATTGCAATCAGCATGCGGAAAAGTATCACTTCCCGCACTTGTTAGGGAAGGCAATTTAAATGAACATTATTATTAATCAGAAACAATTTAATAATTTTTGGCACTAATAAATATTAACTCACATTTAAAAAATCATTATGCTGTTAAATTAAAATAAATGCCCTTATATTTAAATATAATTAATCCACGATTATTAAACTAACAGAATCTTAGTTAAATGAAAAAAATTAATGCATAAAGGGAAACAAAAAGCAGCATTATTTTAACTAAAATTGTACTTACTAGAATTATTATATTTCCAATATTTTAATTTCATTACCCTCAGTATATACAATTTGTTCTCAGATAACACTTTAATGATTTTTTTATGATATACTTAATTGACAATAATAGATAATTTAGTGCACGAATAATAATCCTAAAAATTGCTTAATGCGCAAAAAATTTATATATTTTATTATAATTTATATAATGCATATTTATATTTATTATAATGCGAGTTCTATCTAATATTAATTTAAAATATATGCGTTTATTTATTGCGAGGTGTGATATTTTTATGCGCAAAATAATAATTTTACTGCTTAAAGTACTTATAATAATGCGCGCTTAAATCATACCCAATAACTATTACCTAATATATTTTTTTAAAACCCTTTCCTGATGTGGTTTCATCCAGTTTTTGTAGATACGTGACTTCCTTCACCATTTAGTCTTATCAAGTTCTAAGGTTTTGACACTGACTAAGTACTAGACAGGCTAGACTCTTATTATAACCTAATACGTTTTATGTAATTTTCGTATTAAGTCAGTTGCATTCCAAAGATATTGCTTGTATTTTATACGACTTATTGGTAGTGCACATTTTGTGCAACTCATTGCAAGCCCCAATAATTGTGATATCATCACCGAACAAACCATTTTCCTTGGTATAATTCAATGCATTAATTACTGAACATGCATTCTAATTGAAATACTAGACATGTGCTTAGCATATCCTGCATATTATAAATATTTGATATTTTCTGTATTGCAGAAAATCAAGCAGGCAATACGCATTAGGCAATAATGGGCAACTAATTATTTACGTACATTCAGTTATCGTTAATCGCTTTTAACTAAAGTGTATTCACAACCAAGAGTCACCAGCATAACAAATACAGGAGTCATACAGGTAAACAACAATATTGCCAGGACCGTACTAATGAATCTAAACTTTCACTCTCATCAGGAGATGAATCATTGCCAGCTGGTGACTCTTGGTTGTGTATACACATTAGACTTGAAGGCAAATTTATTGTGAACCATTTATATGATTTGTAAAATCTTTTTTTTGTAATGTACAGGATGTTAAATTGACGCGAATCTTTCATATTTTTTCCAAAACCTCTTCCCAACCCAAGTTACCGCCCTCTAAATTTGGGGTTAAAAAAAGTTTTTATTTATTTTATCCAATATGTAGAAGCTTAGAGGAATGAAATTTGGACAACTTGCACTAATAGCCAAGGAGTTTTAGGTACTTCCTGGAATCCGGGAGAAGCGTTCATATATGTACTGGAACAAGCGCAGCGTATGAACCGTTTGACTTACATCCTTCGGGATGGTACAAAATGAAACTAGAATGAATTAGCTAAAACCTTTTAAACCCATAACAGTTGCTATATCTCAACTTCTGATGATACAGGAAACCGAAAAACCATGGGAAATAAAAAAAAATCAACATCTTTTCCTTGGGTGCGACGTAGACAACTTTAGGCAGAAGATATGGCAAAAATGACTGAATTAAATTTTGTAGGACATAAAATGAGTTTTCCATTGATATATTTACTTTCCCTGCGCAGCTCTCGCGACGTTATGCACAATTTTCCTGTGAGTGAATTCTTTCTTGGTCTCCTTTTTCATATTTGCTTCTTCCCCACAAAATAGGCAATCGCATTTTATATCGAATTGATTCAACGACCTCTTTTTTTTTTATCGTTGAAGGCCTCGAGTAATTTTTCCTGGAAATAAATCACAAAAGATACTGGTTAACTCATTTGCCTGAAAATAAAGAGATTGGAGATACAACCGTCCTCTAATGCTCGTTTCGAATAAGGGGCCATTTGAAGCTTTTTAGTATAATAGCCTCTTTTTACAAGTTGTAGAGAATAAAACTTTTTATGGGATTGACTCCTTCTACTTTCTTCTAGGATCAACCGTTTCCGAAATAAACACAACTTCGTTCTTTCAAAATTACCCACACCCCCATTTTTCACACATTACTGATCCAATAGCAGCCAAATTCTCGACCCTAAAAGGAGTCTGTTCTGCGGACAGACAGACGCGTAATTCGAACTCGCAAGACTAAACTCGTGGCGTCTATGAGTATTTCTATGAGTATGAGATTCTATGAGTAGCATTTTTGCGATATATTCTATCTATAGTAGTCCACGTCGCATTCAAAAAATGTGTTGATTTTTTTTACCTCCCGTGGTTTTTCGGTTTCCGGTGTCATCGGAAGTCATTTTTAAATAAACTTTTATTAACACAAATGAGTTTACTTGGATCTTGGGTATATTCGCCTTGTATTTTCTCTTCATCAATGGCTGTATTTGAAAATGGATCTACATAATCATTTGGATCTATGTCAGGTATCATATGGAGCCCATATCCCTAGAGCCCGCCTCACTGGTTTCATCATTATTTTTGATACTAGTTTTAGGTTAATTTGAAATAAGAATTTTTCTCTTCCTATCTCTTTGTTTTTAATCCCTCTTTGTTCGTTTGAGCTCGTTTTTTATCTTCTATAAGTATTATTTTTGTAAGTATCTTCAGCAATTCTTTAATAAATTGAACTGGCAGTTAATATTTCAGTGATCTTATTTCGTGGTTTCTATGTAGGTGCAGTTGAGGGTATATTTTGGAGATCTCAATATATCTGGAGATACAAATGATTTTTCAGGACTTGTTAGTACCAGAAGACGCCAATAGATCGGAATTATCATTCTCAAGTATTTTTTTTCGCTGGAATGAAGTTATATTGCGACGCGATTTATAGCCCCTCATAGCACGCCGCGCCGTTCATTCTCCACGATGATGGACTCGATATCTTCCGGAGCATAAGGAAACACTTTATAAGCATAAGCATTAGCATAAGGAAACACACTTTACCATATGAATGCCTAAATTGGTACTATATCACTCGTAATGCCGCATTATGTCGATAGATTTACGCCGAGACATATAAGTACTACATACTGATAGTAACATACATACTGATACTGATAATAGTGATAATAAGTTCATCGGCTGCTATTCTAGCTGCCCTGTATAGTCATCTAACGGTACAGTGTTCGGTACAACTAATGCAATATAGTATAACAATAAAAAATATTTTTCAAATACTGAGGGGTACGTAAAAAACATATTTGATTATTCTGCTTAATACATGCAGTATTTTGAAAAAAGTTTCTACGGTTACCTAGTAGGTACAACCAAAATGTTTTAATTCCTGTTAAGCTAACTTCACATACATAACTCTTTGGGGTGAGTTTATTTTCTGTTTTGAAAACATGCAAATATCTCCACAATGCAATGGTGGGTTAAATTAGCACCAAGAGTTAACTCATGTTACCATAGTTTCAGCAAATGTGTGGCTTGTTGCAAGAAATATTGGTTTAACAACCCTTCATGTTAATATAACCCATCATTGGACATATGGAACCTTATTTTTAAGAAATAAAAAAACTTTACTTTGTACATTCCTTGAAATATTTAACAAAAATAAGTGGGAATTCCACATAGAGGTAAAGTAAATAGGCACATAAATACGGCAGATGATACAGATTACGAAATTGACCATCTGTCTCTACACTGCATTTAAATCTCTTGTCTCATTTTCGCGAAAATTTCCTCCTGAAGTAATCGCGGTTGATTTCTTGGGACGAAATCCGAACATTAACTTCTTTACATCAGAATTTATTTCTTGTACCGATACAGTAGTTAATATTAGTCTTGTAGTTGTCACAAAAATTATTTTAATCTCATTGTCCTTTTTAGGTATTAGGACCAAAGTTAATGGAAAATAGGAAACCATTCCATTTAAAATGGACTCTAGTTATATATAATTTTTTACAAGTCATATTTAGTTCATGGTTATGGTATGAGGTAAGACTTCATTTTTAAAATAAGCCCTTGTGAATATATAGATAGATAAGTAATTGTTGATATGTATTCTCATACTTTGATCTTATTTAAAGTATGGTATGGAATAACAATTAATTAAATTCATACATGATTCTATTACACTAAAAAAGATATATGGAAACAAAATCAAATAAAAATATTAAATTTGCTCTTGTCATATATTTACTTCTAATAATTAAGCATTTTTTTATCTTTTCAACTTCCAAATTGTTGATGTATGTAGTAGCATACTTTCAGATGAAGTAAGCATATTCGAATTGACAGTATTACTTAAATAGTAAATTGCATTTAAATGTAAAAGATAATATATATGTGGTACTGATCTGAATATATCTTTTTCGGGAACATAGAATTTTGATTACGATTTTCTGTTCCATTCCTCAGGTAGCAATGGGGGGTTGGATAACTGGTGAATATAGTTTTAGATGTCAACCAGTGGATTATTCAAATAAACCAAGTACAATAAGAGTGAGTATATTTGGATGTATTTTAATTTGGACGTGACTATATTTTTTTTTTCAGATGGTACACGCATCATGGTGGTACTACTTTTCGAAATTTACAGAATTCATGGATACGGTAAGCAGCATTAGTATTATGAGACATATGACGACCACATTTGACATTTTTGTTTTTTTTAAATGTTTTAAATATTTTTTTTTGCTTTAAATGTTTTAAATGTTTGAAATAAATAGCATTGCTAGCAGCTCTTTGCTAAATAATGAGGTGATTCGACTGTCAGCGAGGACAGTTCATTTTCCAATTCAGCGACAATTGTTAAAATGGACATTGAAAGTCAAAATGGCCCACTTTCGACGGAAATAACATCAAATTTGATTTTTTAAATGGAACATTATTTTAAATTATTTTATTTTTCAACTCAGAAGGCTGCGACTGGGATAAAATTTATCGATTTCTACTCACTTCATCCACACAAATAAGAATTCCTAGTAGTAAGTTAATATTCATTTTGAAGTGTTGGTTTTTGATTTTTTTTAAATGGAACCATCTACAACACTAGGTAGAGGATTTTATTTGGAATACGATAATATGCGATATGTCTAGTTTTATTTCTATTTGACACTAAAAAAATAAATAATTCAAAAATAAGTACATATAAAAATAGGCTTATAGGAGCTATAAGCCAGGGCCGGTTTTCGTGACCACCAGGTATATATCGGCTATAACGTCCCTGCTCATAACCAACCACCGCATATATAACGAACCAAATTAAAAGTACAGCCCTAAGATTTGACCCTTAAGATATTTTCGCCTAGTTGTTTGAATAGTTACGCATTTACAACAAATAAACTTAAAATACCATTTTTATCGACTAAATAATAGTTTTTCAAAAAAATGAGAATGAAAACAATATCTCTATAAGAGGGATAAAAATGTTATGTTCGAGTGGCCATATTTCGGTCAATTTTTAACCCAAAAACTTATTCGTTCTAGCGTTTTAAAGGATTTTTTTTAACAAAAGGAATGCCTGTCCTGATCTTTGATTCAAAAACAGTTAAGTATAGGCAAAAAAGCAAAAAATAAGACAAAATCCAGATATTATCTACACTTTTTTTTGTTTCAGCATTTTCGGCGCCAAAAAAAGTTTTAATTTTTTTTAAATAAGCTATTTCTATGAGATAGCTAGAATTCAATTCTCTACAAAAAGTTTCAAATAAAGTATATCGAAATGCTTCGTTTGCGAGATATATTGAAAACTGAAATGGGTGCATTTTCACAACTATCTCCATTTCCCACCCTCTAATTTAATAGCACTCCGCGGTTTTTTCTTCTTAAATGACCCATTGACCGATTCCTGCAAAAGAAACCTGTGTACATCTTAGTTCCATTTAACCAAAGTTTAACCAAAGCAACCTATTTTTCTTTTGTGTGTTATACTTATAGTGAGTAGGGTATTTTTTCCTAATAATATATATATATATATATATATATATATATATATATATATATATATATATATATATATATATATATATATATATATATATATATATGTATATATATATATATATATATATATATATATATATATATATATATATATATATATATATATATATATACATATATATATATATATATATATATATATATATATATATATATATATATATATATATATATATATATATATATATATATATATATATATATATATATATATATATATATATATATATATATATATATATATATATATATATATATATATATATATATATATATATATATATATATATATATATATATATATATATATATATATATATATATATATATATATATATATATATATATATATATATTGTTGCATTCGATGTACTGAAAATATGAAATTAGAAATTATTCATCATAATTACATTATAATGAGCTTCATTTAGAGTTGTTTGTTTTATGAGAGATAATAATGTTATGTTGAGAAACTCATTACCTACATTATGAAATGTGGTTACAATGTGGTAACTGCTAAAAATTATATACTTTGAAGTGTATACTATATTTTGCTGCTATTTTATAATATTTTCGGTCGCTCACTAGAGCATTAAATATACATTTGTAGCTTTAAAAAATGTGCTACATAATGTACGGTTCGTACATTAAGTAGAAGTTAATGCCAAATATCACATTTTTTTCAATTACATAAACTCTAGTTCCTTTTACTGAAATTATGATTTTATACTGAGATTATATTCTATATCTCATTGAAACGTATGCGTAGGTAAATTGCTACGTAATCAGTCACTAATAATTGCACCACTAAAGGAACTTTGAAGAAACATACGTGTCAAGGGGTTATAGGATAGGGCTTGCTATTTAAATTTATTGAATATTGATTTGTTTTTATTCGTAAGTTCTCATTTTTTAAACCTTTAGGTATAATATTATGGAGAATTGTTGATAGTCTGAAATACCATGCACTAGCTTTAATTAGTACAGCCAAGCCCATTTCTGCAACGTGTACAGTTTTAAAGATTGATTTGTTTATATGCAACATTTTACTTCACTAAAAAAAATTCACAAAAAAAATATTTTCTCTAGATTGACAAGCGTTAGAATGCAGACTTGATTTTTCATATAACGCAGGTTGCTGAAAACTGCACTAAATATTTTTTGATTATACTTTTGTTTCTTTTGCAGATATTTTTTGTTCTACGGAAGAAAAACGACCAAATTAGTACTTTACACGTGATACATCATGGAGTCATGCCTATGTCAGTATGGTTTGGTGTTAAATTTACTCCAGGTAAGAAAGTGTAATTTTCACATATTTTCACATGTGCTTAAATATAAGTACAATTCGTACAATTATAACGCAAGTGTAATTTACCGCCGATAAATTCGTGACCTATGATGATTCACTTAGCATTAAAAAAAAAATCACAAATGCCAGTTTTATTATCTAATTGGATGGAGTCCAACTTGCTTTACACTTTGATTACAGTTATAAAATCCAAAAGCGTGGGGAATATTTGTTTCAATTAACTATTTAAAATATTTTTCACCGATGGATGTACATTTATGCTTTATGCTTTGTAGATATCCCTTTAACGACCGTGTGAAATGTGTAACTATGGCATGAAAATATAATGATAGTTTCATTGACGAGTAAAAGAAACGGATGAAATAACAAAATTAAATAGCATTTAGTTGAATCGGTTTGTCAACATGCTATTAAAATAAAGAGGGATATCGAATTCCCCTGTAACAAGTTACCAGCGGCGGCTGGTGGTACTTTTGTTTGGGGTTTTTTGATACCATTTCTTTGTGCTCGAGAATGTTTTCTGCATACGCACTACTTAAACTAGAAGCTATATTAGTTGTCGATTTTTCGTGCTTTTTATCTTTCGGCCGAGATGCTTCAAATCCCCTTCTTTCGTCCACTTATCATCGCCACTGAACAGTAAACAAACAAACCCAAAAACGCATTTTTCTCTTCGCATCCGTACAACCATAACGACAAATTTTCGCGTAAACCCGCCTAGATTTTTATGACCGGGTTGCACTTGACATTAATTCAATATGAGCACAGGGCGTTCATTTTTTTAAAATGATTACCTTGTCCGTCAAATTCAGGGAACTAAAGTTTAAATTCATGAGATCACACACCCTAATTTTTTTGCCTTCAACCGTCAACAAAACAATATTATAAAACGCGTACGCGGCGCGCGTATGTCAACCGATTGAGTGGTGAGTACGACTGTGGGCTGGACGAGCTACGCCCGCAATCCCGTTTAAAATCGCGTGATAAGAAACATGTCGTTTTCATGACAACCGACTATCTGCTACGAGGAGCTCGGCCGCTGGCTTGATGTACAGCGCTCAGCCTCGTCACCCGGTCGGCAGGTTTCTCCATAGCCCGGTGCGAGCGGGTTCTATAGTACGGGCGCTGAATGCAAATGTAAATATTTTAAATAAGATAGTAAATATAGGTATATTAGATGTTAATATAAGTAAATGTTTTACTTATTTGTATTGAATTTAAACAAAAAAATATGAATATGAAACAATAATTAATTACATGTACATAGTCATTGCATATCCGCCGATGCAAGTTACATTTTCTACTAACTTTAGAATTTCCCAACGCATTTTCATCAACCTATACCGACTTTAGTTACTGTCATTGTCTCACTAAATAAATTAAAATGTCTGTTGTAGGTGGCCACAGTACCTTCTTCGGCTTCCTAAACACGTTTGTCCACATCATTATGTATTTCTATTACATGTTAAGTGCTTTAGGACCTCAAACACAAAAATATTTATGGTGGAAAAAATATCTTACTACATTGCAAATGGTAAGTATGTGTTAATCGTATCTGGCGAATGTATTAAAAACTGAGTTAAATGTAATTGGGCCAATTTTTACAATTACCCCGGCCTAGGTAATTGTAAAAATTGGCCCAATGTAATAGCAAAGTTTGATAAAAGCTGATGGTTCCTTTACTGTACTCTATCTGGATTTATTTTTGTTATACGTCCTCAGTCCGTTTCACGTTTTATTGTGTATCAAAGTTGCAATGCAAGTGCTCTCTGAACTGTTCCGTTTAAAGTAAAATAATATAATAATAATAATAATAATAATCATCTTTATTTACTTATTATAAAAATTGAATTAAAAAAAGTACATAAGGTAACAAAGTACTGGGTTGAATATAATTCTGTACAGATAAAACGAAGCAAAAGTGAAAGGCGAATTTTCAGCTTAAAGCTGTTCTTTAACTACCGAACGAGAGCAAGAAAAAAAAATAAAATAATAAAATTTACAAAATATTAATTACGATGGAATTTGTCTGCAAATTTTAAAAGAAACAAATATATTTATAAATATAACAATGTAACAATGCTTTACTTCTCTAGCACACATGTAGAAATATAATTTTCAATAGATTTACTTTTCTCTTTTATTAAGCTGGTCATCAAAATTAGAAACGAGCTGTTTTCATCTTTTTTTAAAAATAATTAAAGACATATTTTTGAAAACACTGGGAAGCTTTTGTTTGAGTATTGTTTTGGAGCAAGATATGAAAAACTATGAGAAACGGCAGCGGTGCATGGTTTGGAATTAGTAAAATGTTATTATTTCGTGAGGACCTATTAACATTAAAATTACTTAACCTAACTATTTTGTGGTATAAATAACTAGGGGTATTAGAAATTAAAAGTTTATGAGTAAAATACAAAAAGTGTAATTTATGCATGTCAACAATTTTCAACCAACGAGCAGCCTCTAATTTGTGACTTATAGATATGATGGAATTTCCTTATACTAAATATAAGAATAACGTATAGATGAATTTTGGATCATCTGAAGCCTGTTTCTAACAACTTTTAACGAACCTAATGAATCTCCTAATGACAAGTAAAAATAAAAATTATTTTGCCAGACAAACGTAATATACTGCAATAATTCAAAACAAATCTTTATATTTCACAATGCGGTGTGAGAGATATTTGAAACTATAGTATACAAGTCCACAGCATACGGTATACATACATTAGGATAAAGTCGGGTATTATGAGCACCCTAAGAAAATATGGCTGTAGTGTCATCTATTTAAGGTTTCATACTATAATAAAAGCTGTATAATATCATTAGATATTCATATCTGAAGAGCACACGGGGAAAATGATCGAAGTCACATTGGCAAGTTAAACCAGTTTTAAAGTTTGAAAATGTCCTGTTATAACATATTGAAATATTCAAAATATCTTAACTGGATCATTTATTACTTCTTGCGTTTTCAATCACATTCAGATTTCTTGTATGCGATGTATGTCCATCTAATATTAAGAGAACTGGCTCTGATCTGGCTTCTATACTTAAAATATTTAAAAAATTATCAAACGATTTCCTCAATTCATCCTGATGGTGTCACCCTCGGAAATATACACATACAGATATTACATCGATCGAATGTAATATCCCATTGCACTGACACTCAGTGACCGTTTTTCATACCAATGAGGTTATAAAATCACTATGCTGCAAATAGTAGAAACCTTAGTAACAGAAGCTATAGTAGCTGACCATCAAATAAAAGTAAAACAAGTTGATAATTTCGGCAATATTTCGCTTGGCAACCTTAGAAACCAGATTCAAAACACGTAACCAAAATATACCTATTTATAAGTAATAAGCACCTATTTATAATTATTTCCTATAAAAAAAACAATATAAAAAAGTAATTCGTTTCATTGATCATATGCATTTATTTTATGAAGCAAACTTGGAAATAAGAAGAATGTACCTATGCACATGCGGAATTCGAAAGCGCTTCTTGAGTGCAATAACTATAGTGTTGCAATTGTTACTGTTCAATTTGTTTGTAATGTGTATAAACTAATATAGTTAAGTAATAATTAATTGCTCTAGTTAAGAAAATAAATTATCTCCACCATAAAATAGAGGTACCATCACATTGCGTTAACTTGTTCACTGCTCAAAACGAAAAGAGAACTACTGTTAAAAATTATGATATTTTTTTACCGGATTAACTTTTATTAGAATATTTTTTTTATATATTGGACTGTTCTCTAAAAAATTAGTACAATTTTTTTGTAATCAGCTTGTGATGCTTACAGGAAAGAAAGAAAAATGCAGAAGTATGGTTATGTATGTATGGATATATGGTTAAGCTCTTTATTGTTTTAATAAAAACATTCTCAAAAATAAGCCAAATTCAAAATTATTGACTTGTATGGCGTTTCTCCCATAACTCGTAAAACTTCTGAACAACGACGGGGCATACTTTCAATTAAATTTCGAAATTTCGAACTAGAAGAGCTAGCTGCTCCCACTCTTCCAGGATGATGATTTCAACGTGTTCAAAGTTCCGGATTGGCTGACGGTCCTTCAAACGCTTCCCAAGTGTGTCCCAAATTTGCTCGATAGCATTGAGGTCTGGACTGCGGGCGGGCCAATCCATAACCTCAACATTGTTGTGCATTGAGGTTATATTACACTATTCAGGCGGTGTGTAGGCGAGCATTGTCTTATTGCAGATAAATTCTGGTCCTAGGTTTTCGACAAATGGTTCTAAAATTTCGTCTTTATACATACGTGTCGTAACAGACCCCTGATGAATTACCACCAGCTCAGTGGGCCCATTCAAACTTGTTGCCAGCCCAAACCATTATGGACTCTTCTCCAAATTGAACTCTTTCTTCTTTCAGTGTAGTCTAAATTACGTTCATCGGGGCATCTAAAGACTCGAGCAAGTCTATCAATGTAATTCAGAGAATCTCGATTCCTCAGTGAATCACTGCTCCAAGTTCCAATTAACATGTTCTTCAACAAACAATCTTCTTGCTCAATTATGCTCAGGGGTTAAAGTGTTACTTTAGCTGTTCTTGTTGCATGAAGCTAAGGTTTATGACGTCTTTAATGTATCATTTGGGTACTTATTCTGGTTCCTGTTGTCTCAATAAACTGATTCAGGAGCTATTGTAGCGGTATTTCTGCGTACTCTGGTGGCCGAAAGCCGTATTAAACGGTCTTCTCTCTCAGAAGTTGCCCTTGGCAAATTACCATGCATGATAGGTATGGGTCCATTTTGTGACCTGTATAATGTTTTTATCTAAACTTAATACCTGGTATTAATGATTATATTTTTATTATATTATGACATGTAACAACAATGATCTATTTGACTATTATTTTTGTAGGGATAAATAAAAAAAGTTAAACCTTTTCTCCTATAGATTTTTTATTAATTTATTTATTATAATTAATCAATTATAGTCAGTCCAGATGTTCAGAGGTCTAGTTAAAGGGAACCAAATGGTAGCTGGCGCAAGTAATTCCTTATAAATCCTGAAGTAGAATCTGACAAGTTTCTGTTTATTTTCAGGCCCAGTTTGTGGGTATCATGGTACATGCGTTCCAATTGCTGTTCATCAACTGCAACTACCCCCGCGCGTTCGTCTGGTGGATTGGAATGCACGCCGTGATGTTCTTCTTCCTCTTCAAAGAATTCTACAACCAGACCTACATCAAACAAAGAGCAAAGGCACTCGCAGACGCCCAGGCTAAAGAGAAGTTAAAGAACGGTCATGTGCAAAATGGCCATCTAAAAAATGGTCACTCAAACGGCGACGTAAAACAAAACAGTGAAAATAAAAACGGTACAGTGAACAAAAATGGTACCAAAGTTACTAACGTTAGTGAGTACTACGTTGATGGATCGACGAATATACATCACAGGATAAAAACGAACTGACTATGAACAAATTTACTTAGATTATTCCATTTGAATTACACAAAGGACGATATTTTACTTAATTTAACTGTGGTGATAACTATGGTAGAATAACTGAGGTAATTCTTTTATCTGAACGACATTTATAGTTACTAGTCAAAATTGCCTTTTTGATGTTTCAAAGAACATTAAATCGTTACGTGCCGAAATATATAAATAGTTAAGTAGGTACTTTTTTTAGTATGTTATAATGGGTTTTATATTTTTAGTCCAGTCAGTTTCATTTATGTGCTATAATGCCACCATCATTGTTGGTGTGCATTGGAGGGTCGGTGGGGGATCGATTATTGTTTTAAATGTACTACGTTCATGTTATTTTAATAATATTTTCATGTTATTTTAATAATAACTTACAGTGTGAGAAATATAAAGCAGTTCTAATTTTTCAGAGCAGAGCAGAGAAAAAGTAGATCTATGACTGACATTTTGTCCTTCCCGCACTATCGGGACATATTAATTTTGTAGGACTACTAACTTCATATGCCTAAAAAGTGTAGAATTTTTTAGAAACCCTTAACATGGTTTAAATTTTAAGCTATTTTCGAAAATGCATGTCTGTCCCAACGACCCTTCAAATCACAACAGAAAATAGACTTCCAAGTACACGTGGATTTTAAGGATACTAGCTGGACTATATCATGTAGTTTTGTGTTAGGATATAAATAACTGGCAGATAATGGATTCAAACAAAAATGGTTTTGCTTATCCAACCGTATAATATATATTCGTATAAAAACTAATTTACTCCAAGTAGCAGCTAGGGTCGGGGATTCCCTCATAACATTATTTTTTAACATAATTTAAAAAATACTTTATATTTTTCTTTTAGCTATTTAAGAAATAATAACAATTAGTAAAATGGGAGCTTCATTTTAAAGTAATAAACATACCTACATTTGCGTGTGGTTGCTGCTACTTACACTCCATCTCAGAAAAAGCAAACCCGACCCTGGCTCGGTTTGTTTATATAGGACGAGGCAATAATCCGATGCAAAAACCGATGTTTTGAGCAGTCGGCGGATCCAAACAAAGGGAAGTCACTTTTTATACGAATATGAATTATTTCTGACGGATATTATACCTAAATATATCTTTAATTCAATGGGCACAATGTTGCGAACATTAATGGGCATTTTAATAAGGCTATAAAAACTTACTTCAGGTAAAAATCATGTTTAGCTAATTGCTCAATTTTTATAGCATCCTTCAACATTTTAAGTACCTATGTATAACTATAAACAGTGGACTTGAAGGGGAAGTATTGTTGGTGCATACTTAAATATCTTAAGCGGGTATTGTTAATAGTTTATGATAAGTTTAATTGCTACTTAATTCCACACAATACACCAACTGTGCCATTTTAGTAAATAGTCGAAAATGTTAATTCCCTCATGAATTAAATTTTAAAGTAGTGTGTGCTGTTTTGTTCTAAATTGACTATTTATAATAATTTTTCTACGCTCATTTTTACAGTGATACTAAATATGAATAAAACCAGACGATGATATTGCATCGTTTTATAAAAATTTAGAAAAGTGCTTTAATTTCCTTCACAATAATAATCAGGTAGGAGGAGGCGAGGGTAATTAATAGAGGAAGAGGGGAATAGTGGACGAAGCTAAAAAAAATAATTTAAATTTCGCGTCGAGATTTTGTGACAGTGTAAGTTATACTATCATGTCTCATAGTGATTTCGACTTGTTGCGTTATTTTGTATTCCACTAGACAAAACGTAGTGAGCGCAAATTAAATGCGTATACGACTTGTGGACCGTCAGCCGTGACAGTGCAATATTTTTGCACCGTTTCTAGTAGACAATGCAGCCAGTGCAATTTACAAGTGTGACGTTAAAAATGCGAAAAATATGGATGCGAGGTAACAAATAGTTGTTGCAGAAATTGTTTCTGATTTTTAGTTTTCTATTCTTTTAAATTAATTGAATTGTGTTAAAAAATAATTCAAAGTAATTGAATTTTTTTATTAATATTTAAGTCGCACAATTTTAATGTTAAACACACAGGTCAATAAGAGGACAAAATCACATAACTTGGATGTTATTCATGGACAGAATTAAAGAAATAAGTATCACTGCGCTGAAATCGCGCGTTTGCGAATTAGGACCGGAATAAAAATGCACCAAGTCGGTATCCGTGGTGACTTTTATTGCATTTGCACAACTCAAGTGCGTGCAAATCGAATTCGCTATCAGTTATAAAGTGCAAACAGCATTAAGCCAGTAAGTTACTTAATTTATATTAGGTATAATCAAAATTTGAAATGTTTCGTGTTTTGACAACCAATAAATTAGATTTAAAAAATTGTATATATTTTGGTCAAGTCAAGTAGGTATTGAATGAAGATTTATGGATTGAAGAAAATTTATGGAAGTGAGGTTATGTTAGGTCCCAAACGTGTGGGCCGTCTGCCGGTTAAGCCGGTTTCACGCGTCCGCTATTTCCCTCTAATTTTTAAGTAGTGTGCGAAATAGTGGACATATACTTGCGATAATAGTGGTGAATTCTTTAATATTCTACATTCCTCTCAGATATGCCGCAAAAGTACAAGCATCTTCAGCCAGAAAGCTACAACAAAGAATTAATTATGTTTAATTAATGAGGACATTAAAATTGGCAGCTTTGTGGTTGTAGAGTTCCTCTACAACTGCAACAATGTTATTCAAGGCTACGACAATAATCAAAAGAAATCAACACACTTTTTCCCATTTGTACCGGATGAAAACAAAATCGGTGTCAAACCATAAAAGTTCTAAGGGCCTAAACTAAAATTGATAGAGGAACTCATATTTTCTATGAAGACGTGAATTAGACAGAAAAATACAAAAACACTTGAATTTATAGTAAATCCTTGTTCGTTTTTTCAATTATTCATAACTTTTTTAAATAAAAATATAATAAAATTAAACAAGTAGTAGTTTAATAGTAGATAATTATGTTCCTTAATACCCACAAAATTTATACATAAAATCATACTTAAGTTACAGCTGGAGTCCACTATTACCCTCTGTAGCGTAATAATGGACAAATATAATATTAAAAAAATATATTTTTTAATAAAATATTGAGTACCATTTTCATTGTGCTTCATGAAAGTATTTACTATAGCAAATAACCTCTTAAACTAATGTTGCATATATGCCGCCGGTTCCAAAAAAATACCTATGTCTGTCTACTCTTAAACGGTTCGGCCCTTATTACCCGCGGCTCCCCTAAGTGTATACATTTCTAAAGAGATGGCACTATTATTATGGTGTAGATTTTGACGTTTGTATGTTTGTGTATTTACAGGGCAAAAATTAAGGGGGTCTGTCAATAATTTTTTTTCAAACCCAAACCCTCTAATGTTGAGGTAAAAAAATTGTTTCTATTTATTTTCTCCACTATGGGAGAGTTTAGAAGAAGTTACACTAATAAAATGACAGTTTGTGTCAGTCTGTGTCATCATCTATCATCGTATTGGAGGAACAAATATCAGCAGCTAATTACGGATTTTAGTCTTATTATTATTATGACCCGTTTATAGTCTTATTGTATTAGCTATAATGTATGTGTTCCATATCTTTAAGGTGCTACTTTTATTTTCATTGTTATTACAATGTTTGTACATATTTATAGAACTCAAATTTGTGAAAATGTTATGGTATGCAGTGGGATAGTATTAATCATGTGGATTGTTGAATTATTAAATTATATTTGTTTTCCTTGTTACATTAAGGTTGTTTGTTGTACCAATGTATTTTTATACTTACTATTGAAATTAAAACAAACTTGTATATATACATATATTGTATGCGGAATTTTTACCACCCTCATATTTTCAATTTTCATAATATCCTTATACTCCGATCTTTCCTTCAATATATATATATATATATATATATATATATATATATATATATATATATATATATATATATATATATATATATATATATGTATGTATATATATATATATATATATATATATATATATATATATATATATATATATATATATATATATATATATATATATATATATATATATATATATATATATATATATATATATATATATATATATATATATATATATATATATATATATATATATATATATATATATATATATATATATATATATATATATATATATATATATATATATATATATATATATATATATATATATATATATATATATATATATATATATATATATATATATATATATATATATATATATATATATATATATATATATATATATATATATATATATATATATATATATATATATATATATATATATATATATATATATATATATATATATATATATATATATATATATATATATATATATATATATATATATATATATATATATATATATATATATATATATAAAGGGTCCGCCAATAAGCGCGCTCGATCTTTAAAATGAAATAAAGCAAGTTGTGTGAGAGGTATAAATGAAATTTATTTTTTGTTTGAAAGAGTATTCGAAGGCATTATGTATGGAAAATAATATCGGTCAAATGTACACCTCGGCTTCGCTGGGTGGCGCGCATACGAGAAGTCCAATTTTCAATGACTCTGGCGCACAAATCGGGCTGTATTTCATCGATGGCGTGGCGTATGTTGACTTTGAGGGCATCAGTGTTTTGTGGTTGGTTTGCGTAGACCTGTGATTTAAGAAAACCCCACAAGAAATAGTCTAGTGGGGTTAAATCCCACGATCTCGGTGGCCAGTTGATGTCGCCTCCGCGCGAGATAGCCATTCCTCCGAAGCGCTCGTGCAGAAGATCCATTGTGGCGCGCGCTGTGTGGCTCGTAGCGCCGTCCTGCTGAAACCACATATCCTCGACATCCATATTGTCGATTTCATGCCAGAGAAAGTTCGTTATCATGGATCTGTATCGTTCGCCGTTTACCGTGATGGACACACCATCGTCGTTCTCGAAGAAATACGGCCCGATGATGCCTCCGGCCCAAAATCCACACCAAACAGTTACCTTTGCTGGGTGCATTGCGACCTGGTGGACCTCCTGTGGATTGTTCTCGGCCCAATAACGGCAATTCTGCTTGTTGACATTCCCATTTAACCAAAAATGTGCCTCATCGCTGAAGATGATTTTGCGACCAAAATCGGGGTCGACTTCCAACTGCTCTAAAGCCCAATCAGCGAAGATACGGCGCTGTCTATGGTCGTTTATTTTGAGCTCTTGTGTCAGCTGGATCTTGTACGGATGCATGCCCAAATCCAGATGCAAGATTCGGCGAAGTGATGTTTCCGAAAGGCGGAGTTCCTGTGCGCGACGTGAAATTGACTGTCGCGGATTTTCACGCACACTATCGCGCACAGCGGCGACATTCTGGGCAGATCGGACGTTTCGACGACGCGTCGGTGTTGGCTGATTGTTCACCGAACCGGTTGCCTCGAATTTGTTAATCAAACGACGGATAGTCGACTCAGCAGGACGATCAATTGCACCGTAAAATTGGCGGAGCGCGCGGAACGTTGCTCGAACCGATGAATGATTTTCGTAATAAGTTTTAACGATTTGCACATGTTGCTCGCGGCTGAATTGGTTCATGTGATTTGTGAAGATACACTGAATAATAACAACTACGTTTGCCAACTCTACCACAAACAACATGGCCGCCATGAGCTGTCAAAGATCGAGCGTCCCTATTGGCGGACCCTTTATATATATATATATATATATATATATATATATATATATATATATATATATATATATATATATATATATATATATATATATATATATATTATGTTCTTTGCTATTCATATTTGTTTCTTGAAATCTTGGGTTTGTAGAAATTCATTACATAGAGAAATAAGCAAATAGATGAATAATAAGGAAGGCACACTTACCAGGTGTGTATCTGGACATATATACGGAAAACGAATCACTTAAAAGTTGTACAAGTTCTTTCACCTTGATTGAGGATTTTCAGAGTGATGCACAATTTGTTTTATTGATTATTTATACTTAAAATTTAAATATTAATACTTCATAATTTTCAGTGACACTTTATATCACATTAGTTTTGATGGAAGTTTAATTCACAGAAAAGACAAACCTAGGTATTCTACTATTTATATTTGTTCTGCTATTTGAACATTATTTTGTTAGCATAAAAATGGTTTTAAATGCAATTTGGTTATCTTATAATCGGTGACTGACTACTAAGTAGGCGGAAGGTGCCTTATGAACTGAAAATTGCCTCATGAAGTGAATTCATGAACTGGACTGCTTTCTGCATCTTTTAAAATTTTATTTTAATTTTTTTTGGAATTAGGCATTACGCCATACAGCCAACC
>CAXKVY010001020.1:0-29157 GCA_964058915.1 Tetropium fuscum | reverse complement strand
AGTAATGCGATAGTGAGTGTTCAATTGTGTTTCATGGATTTTGCACAGCAAATCCACATATCACCATTTACACGTAATCCATTTTAGCGTTATAGAATAGCTATTTGTGTAACCAGTTGGGAAAAGTACTATTTTGTGTAACGAGCAGATTTCTGCGGAACAAGCGCTAGCGAATTGTTTTAATTGATCAAGACGAAATTTGGTTGATATAAATTACTATTTATCTGTATAATATTTATTAATATAGATTAGATATATCGAAATTCTACTAAGGAAAAATAGTTGTGCTATGATGTTAACAGCGAAAAGTTTATGATCTCACCGAATTGACGGCGTAGGTACCCTAGCAGCTTATAACTTGACGCAGAATATTATCTATCTATAAGCTATTTACCTGGAGACAGGTAGATTAACCTTTATAAACTCGTCCTCCGTAAGTAACCTCCAGCATTACTTAACTCTGTTTATTTTGGTGGGGGTGGCAAGATTGTTGAGATATTTATCTTCAAATAAAACGACTAAAAAATAATGTAACTTCAATAATGCATAAGTTTACTTAATACACTTATGTGCAATAAAATTCACAATTTTTTAAAGCAATATTTTTTTTAGAAGAAAATAATATGATGCTGGCTACTAATCTCGTACACATCCAGTATATTAGATATCTTAGCATAGAAGATAGAAGATACAAGAGGACTCGTTGAAGATAAAACAACTTATACAGGAATTTTTTATGCGTCAGTGGAGAAAGTTCTAAATATATGAGTATCTGACAACTACCTTCAATCAACTGCTAGTTGTCGTCTCTTACTGTCAACAAAACCCCAATAACTCCAATACTCTATAGAACCGACGCATCAAATGTCACGTAAAGTACACGGCCCAATAACAGTCCTATATCAACTCCAGATGGGGAGATAAGATGTAGGAAGGAAGTTTGCTTAAACGTCCATTGTGCTTACTGAATTAATTTCCTTGGATACATCTAAGGCTATACTTAAAATTCTTTGAATGCCGCTTCATTGTGGTCACAATAATATGTTTCGCATAGGTGAAACGTTTTCTGTAGTAAACTCTTATTCTATTGACTGCGAGCGTCACATAGCGTCATATACCAGTTCATGACAATGATTGTGATTGTACATTATATCAGGATCTTTTCACTTTCAGAGAAGCGTTCTCCTTTACAATAAATTGCTACAAGGAACGCCGAGTATTTTTAATATAAACGTAATAAGTAAATCAATACATATAAATAAAATTAAGGTATCTGCTTATAATGGCAAAATAACGGCTTTTTACTAAATATATATGTTAGTATATATACTTATAACAAAATAACAATAATTTTTACATTTTTTGTCGGTCTATCTGTCTATCTGTCTGTCTGTCTGTCTGTCTGTCTGTCTGTCTGTGTGTTTGTTCCGGCTAATATCCGAATCGGCTGGATTGATTTTGACGGGACTTTCACTAACAGATAACTGATGTTATAAGGAGTAAAGGCTACTTTCAGTTTAGAAAAATAATTGGTATTCAGCGCAAAACAATAAAATCCTTGAAATTATTAACAAAATGCTATCTCCGAAACGGCTGGAACGATTCTGACGGGACTTTCACTGGCAGACAGCTGATGTTATAAGGAATAACTTAAAACTTTTACTTTAGAAAAAGAATTAGCGCAAAAAAAAATAAAATCCATGAAATTGTGAAAAAAATCCGATTCCAATAGAGGAGAGTATCATAAACACTAATAAATAATTAATTATTAACGTAAATCTCCCGAATATTTTTAATAATCTAAAAAGTCGCAGTGTCCAGTACCGCGCCCCACACACGCACGCCGTCGCTGCACCGAAAGACGCCTTAATCACCGCTTCCCAGGGCTGCCCGTCGCGCGGGCTCAGAGCGGGTAAGCGGGCTATTGCGCATGGTTGGGTCTCAACGCGCGTCTTTAAAATGGTCTAGCAGCGTGAACATACTTTTTTTGCTTAGGTACCTTTTATTTTTCTACGTTCCTTTCTCTTCAATTCAAATTGTTTCGTTACACTTTCACTGTTTTCTAGCAGTGAGACCTTTAAGTAATAATTAAGAATCCTTTTTTCTTTTTGTTTGGAGATAACATTAAATTCTATTTCATTTACGTTATTTACATTTAGATTATTTACGTCACATCACTGACAAACCACCCGTCACCTGGCTAATATTATTTTCCTTGAAAAATAGCAATAGCCATTCTAATGTCAATTTAATTTACTAAGCTTTTCAACATCTGTCATACTTATTGTTAATTTAATGTAATGTTTTTGCATTAAATAAAAAGAAAAATAAAGTTCAATCCATAAGAAATACAGTCCACTCATTCCCTAACAGTATTGACTGTTTAAGGTTCTATATTAATTGCATTCCAAAAACCGGAAGCAAACATTGGTCCTTCGAGCCGGATTAGAAAACACAGTCCGGATTAGGAAAGATTCTTCAAGGATAAGTATTCAGTAAACGTCAATACCTACGTAGAGGTTATATCAAGGTTTAAGGTAACCCCATGTAAGATTCATCCTCAAAGGCGCGCAAGGTTCAAGGTTCTCCAAAGCGAGGCACTTACGCAGATTAACAAACACGGAAGAAAAAGGAATTCATGCAGCTTAGGTAGATGTAAGGCTACACATACGACACAAAGGACATAAGGTTAGATCTTTCAAGTTATTCATTAACTGGAACTTTATTTCGTTATATAAATATAACTACTGACATTTTGTAATTTATATTATACTAAATAATAACTAATTGTAATTTGTACTAAATTGTAAAATTGCACATTGTAAATGATGGAAGGCTTAGTAAGAAAACGAGGTCGGGCTAAGGCAAAAATTACACGCATTGAAAATTACATCTTGGAAATTCAAGATGAGTCCAACATTGATATAAATGATATTTCAATTAGGGAAACGCTGTTGATAAAGGCGTTTGACGAATACAATTTAATACAAGAACAATTAGAAGATATAGACGAAAGTCAAGATATTGACAGAGTCGATGTAGAACAAAGGTACATTGCAATACATAGCAAGATTAAAACTATCGTTCAAGATAAGATTAAGTCTGCGTCGATGGGGTTAGGAGTCAGTGACGTGGTGAATACGTCGGTTAATAATCAAAGCTTACGAACAACTTCCTCTTTTCATAAGATGAATTTAACCATACCAACTTTTTCTGGTAATTATAAGGACTGGCCGTCATTTTATGACATATTTACGTCATTTATTGACAAGGATGATACATTAGCAGATTCTGAAAAACTGATGTATTTAAAAACTGTTTTAAATGACGAGCCGCTTTCAATAATAAATGAATTGAAAATTACGAATGATAATTACAAGGCAGCATTAGAATTACTTAAAGAGAGATACGACAAAGGCATGAATATAATTAATTCACACATTTCAGCTCTTGTAGAGTTGCACACAATCACAAAAGGAAATTGTAAGGCATTAAGGGATTTTATTACTAAAATTAAACAACATATTAAAGCTCTTCAAAATCTTAATACAACAGTAGATTCTTGGGATTTAATTCTAATTAATATTTTTTCTAATAAATTAGATTTTCAAACACGTAACGCTTTCGAGTTAAGCAGAGATGAAAGTAAAACTCCTACTCTCACGGAATTTCTCAAGTTTTTAGAAAAAAGATGTACTTCTTTTGAATCGGCAACTAACAATAGTAAACAAGAAATAAAACAAAGAGTATCTCATGCTACCACAACCCAGTCAGTAGCGAGTACAAGTAAAACACGCATAAAACAGTTTGAAAATATGGAATGTTTATTTTGTAAACTAAAAAATCACACAATTTACAAATGTTTTAAATTTAGTAAGTTACCAATGAAGGAAAAGAGAGAATTTATTGTAAAAAATAAACTCTGTTACAATTGCTTAGGTTCAAATCATACAGTAACTCAATGCAATTCAGCAAGGTGCAGACAATGTGGAGGCAAGCACCATACATTGTTGCATAATACACATGAAAATAATCAAGAAAGATGTAACTCTGAACTCAATACTTTTAATACTCAAACGAACAATGAAGATCTAGCAAGCACAACAGCTGGTCAAACGGTTTTAGTATCACACGGGTCACATTATCAAATATTACTACCAACTGCAATTGTCGTTTTACGCACTGCTCAAGGAAAAACAGTGCGAGCTAAAGCGTTATTAGATTCCGCATCTCAAACGTCATTCATTACTACAAATTTGCACAAAATGTTAAATTTAAATACTTACAAGAATTATTTAAAAATATCGGGCATTTCAAATAATGAAACTCGAGTTGAATTTGTTGCTGATGTAATTATAGAATCAAACATAGATAGCAACATAAAAATAAAGACATCGTGTTATATCTATATATATAAAAGAAAGTCGTGTTAGTTACTTCACTTATAACTCAAGAACGGCTGAACCGATTTAGCTGAAAATTGGAAGGGAGGTAGTTTAGAGCCAGGAGAAGGACATAGGATACTTTTTATCCCGTTCGACATCATTCCCGTGTGACTTGACATGTAACGTCAGTCACTATAAAACGTGGTATAACAAAAAAGAATCAGACTTGGAATAAAAAAATTGACGTATAATGACAGCTATGTAATGACGTATGGATGACAATTTGATATTTGTAAGAAATCAATAATAAAACTATTTATATTAAATAAATAATTAACATTATTGCCCAATTGCCCATTCGTATAAACAGTGAAGTGAACTATAAAACTCGGTATGGTTGAAAATTTAAGTTTTTAGGTGAAGTGAAGTTTAATTAATAATATTATTTCTTGAAATGATGATGATTTCCGCCAAATACTGCCAGTAATTCCAAGATCTACGGCTGCCGACGAAATAAACGCTTGCCTCAAATCGTCAAATCTATGGCGCCATGTGAAGAAACTGCAACTGACAACAAACATGAGAGTTACATTGCTTAATGATACATCTGCTGAAGATTTCTCGGAGCAATTGCTGACTATCGGTAATGGTCAAGTACCTGTCGATGAATCGAGCGGATTAATATCATTTCCAAATAATTTCTGTAATTTTGTCTCATCAAAAGACGAACTTATCAACAATGTATTTCCAGAAATTATTTCTAACTACAAAAATTATGAATGGATGAGTGGGCGAGCAATTTTAGCGGCTAAGAATAAAGATGTAGATGACCTAAACTACATAATTCAAAATAAGATCATTGGAACAATGCATTCATTCAAATCTATTGACTGCGTCACAAATGAAGATGAAGCCACCAACTATCCAATTGAATTTTTAAACTCTTTGGACGTGCCTGGCTTACCACCGCACAATTTACGCCTAAAGGTTGGCTCCGTAGTAATCATGCTTAGAAACATAAACCAACCAAAACTGTGCAACGGTACGCGTTTGGTGGTTAGAAAATTGATGAACAATGTAATTTACGCTAAGATAATGATAGGAAAATTCAAAGGTGAGGAAGTTCTCATTCCGAGGATACCGATGATCCCAACCGATATGCCGTTTGAATTTAAAAGACTTCAATTTCCGATACGTCTTGCATTTGCCATGACCATCAACAAATCACAAGGCCAATCCTTAAAAGTTTGTGGTTTAAATCTAGAACATTCATGTTTTTCCCATGGTCAATTATACGTGGCATGTTCACGGGTCGGAAGACCATCTGCGTTGTTTGTTTTTGCGCCTGATAATAAAACAAAAAATGTCGTTTATCACAAGGTACTTAAATGAAGAGCAACCTATGTATTAAAATAAAGAAATAATTATGAATGATTGATGTAGAAATTTAATTTTTTTTGTATTTTTTCAAATAAAAAAAAAATCTGATTATTTATTGACATTAAGGCGGAACAAAGTTCGCCGGGTCAGCTAGTTTTAGATAAAATAACGCATAATCTTCCTCACACAGTAGTAGACAAGCGCAATTTAAAAATACCGGAATACATAAAAATGGCAGATCCATATTTTGTGTCACCATCTCAAATAGATATGCTGCTTAGTGCAGATATTTATTTTGACATATTAAAACCAGGACTAATACGATTAGGATCTAACTTGCCTGTGTTACAAAATACTTCACTAGGTTGGGTAATTGCAGGTCCGGCTCCTACTGTAAATTGCGTTAGTAACTTAAGCGTAACATTATTGACTCAGTCAGATGACGTCAATGAACTAATTCCAAAATTCTGGCAATTAGAAGAACTATCTTCAAAACGTTTTTTGTCACAAGAAAATAAAACGTGCGAACAAATATTTTCTGATACTACAAGGCGAGTTCAAAACGGGTCATTTCAAGTAAATTTGCCTTTACGAACACAAAACGAATTTTTAAGGTTAGGTAATTCTTACAATTTAGCAGCACAAAGGTTTTTCTCTCTAGAAACGAGATTCACTAAGGACGAAAGGTTATACACACAGTATAAACAATTCATTGATGAATATATTGCAATGGGTCATGGGAAATATGTAAACATAAACGAAGGTCTAAATGATAATGAAACTAACAAATGTTTTTTACCGCATCATTGCGTTATACGCGAATCGAGTGCAACAACTCGGTTAAGGGTTGTATTTGACGCGTCTATGAAAACCACTTCTGGAGTGTCTTTAAACGACATAATGTACACGGGATTTGTAGTACAACCTGACTTATTTGACATACTTTGTAGATTTAGGTTATATGAGTATGTATTAACTGCAGATATTCAAAAAATGTATCGCATGATTGAAATAAATCCTAATCAACGTTTCTTACAAAACATTTTATGGAGAGATAAGGCAAATGAACCGCTAAAATGTATTCAACTTCAAACTGTCACTTATGGTACAAATTCAGCTCCTTATTTAGCAACGCGCTGTTTAAAACAATTGGCAGAAGATGAGTATCAAAATTATCCACTCGCTTCAACCGCAATACTACATCAATGCTATGTAGACGATATTCTATGCGGTGCAAACTCTAAAAATGAATTACGGGAATTAAAGGAACAACTTATCGACATGTTAAGTTCAGCAAATTTCATACTTCACAAATGGTGTTTCAATGATAAAACTTTCATAAAACAACTCACACAAGGTCATCAGGAGGTAAAAATTGAGGATGAAAGTATATCAAATAAGATTTTAGGTATCTCATGGAATCCAATTAGTGATCAATTTAAAATTACAATTCCTAAGTTAGACATTTCTCATGCTTACACTAAACGTAGCGTTCTGTCCAGCATAGCTCAAATGTTCGATCCATTAGGATTAATAGGTCCAGTCATTGTAATTGGAAAAATTTTAATGCAACAAATTTGGGCTAGAAAAATAGATTGGGATGAAATTTTACCACCAGATATAGTCAAAAATTGGCAAACATTTATACAAGGAATCCCGATTTTATCAACCCTATCTATTCCTAGATATCTATTTTATAATAATAATCTTCAAATTGAAATACACGGATTCTCAGATGCTTCTTTAACCGCTTACGGTGCATGCATTTTTGTAAGAGGTATCTACGCTGACAAAACGGCTTCTATCAATCTATTATGTTCAAAATCAAGAATCGCACCGCTAAAAACCATATCGCTACCACGTCTTGAATTATGTGGCGCACTTTTACTTTCAAGGTTGGTGCATAAAATCATGTCAATAATATTCCAAAAGGTTAGTAAGGTCATACTATGGACTGATTCAAAAATAGTTTTGGCTTGGCTAAATTCATCACCTTCAAGATGGACTACATTTGTAGCAAACAGAGTTTCCGAAATTCATGAGCTCACTACAAATTATGAATGGTATCACATACGTTCAAGCGACAATCCAGCAGATTATCTTTCTCGAGGTTTAAGTCCATCCGAAATCATCTCAAAAGAACAGTGGTGGAAAGGACCGTCTTTTCTACTTAAATACGAATTTAATCTTCCAAAAAATTTAAATGAAACTTCTACTACAGTCAATGTTCCAGAAGAAAGAAAGGTTGTACACACTCATATTGTTACTGAACCTATCTTTCCTTGGTCTAGTTTCTCAAATTTCTCCAGACTTCAGCGATCATTGGCATATTGTTTGCGATTTGCAAACAATATAAGAAAGAACACAAATATATTATCCGGGACTTTATCAGTTTCTGAATTACAAAACGCACTGTTTAGAATTATTATATGTATTCAAAAAGAAAGTTTTACTAAGGAATTTAAGGAATTAAGAACAAATAAAGCACTTACAAGCAGTACAATTACGTCCCTAAATCCATTCATTGATGGCGAAAATATATTACGGATATCGGGAAGGCTTACTAACGCTAACATTAACTATAATCAAAAACATCCCATTATTTTACCTTCAAAAAATTACGTTGTCAGATTATTAATCAAAAAGGAACATATTAACCTTTTTCATGCAGGAGCACATTCTGTGCTAGCAAATTTAAGACTAAAGTATTGGATAATTCATGGACTAAGGGAAGTAAAAGCTGTACTGCAATCTTGCACAATTTGTCATCGCTTTAAAGCACAGTCAGCTCAACAACTAATGGGTTCCTTACCCAAGGATAGAATTTCCATTTCAAGGCCATTCATAAAGGTTGGCATTGATTTCGGTGGTCCTATAATGATTAAACAATCACGATTACGTCGATCGATTATGACAAAAGGTTATTTTGCTTTGTTTGTGTGCATGGTAACAAAAGCTATACACATAGAAGTAGTATCTAATTTATCGACAGAAGCATTCATGCTTACATTAAAACGGTTTATCGCGAGACGAGGAAATCCTACTTCGATCTATAGCGACAATGCAACCAACTTTCATGGTGCAAACAATAAACTTATAGAACTTTACGCGTTTTTTAAATCAAAGGAAAATCTAAGTTCAATTTATAATTTTCTTTCAATGAGAGAAATACAGTGGAAATTCATTCCACCAAATAGCCCACATTGGGGAGGATTATGGGAAGCAGGCATTAAATCCACGAAGTATCATCTTCGTAGAATAATAGGCAATGCGTCTTTAACCTTTGAAGAACTTACAACGGTTAAGACACAAATAGAAGCTATTTTAAATTCTCGCCCTCTTTGTTCTTTATCTGCAGATCCTTCAGATATAACATGTTTAACTCCATCTCACTTTCTAATAGGTGAACCGCTAACTTCTTATCCTGAAAAAGATGTTACGAGCGTTCCTGAAAATAGATTGTCATTTTGGCAACGAGTTTCTAAAATCCAACAACATTTTTGGCAGCGTTGGTCAATAGAATACCTTAACACATTACAGAATAGACCTAAATGGTTTAAATCTTGTGAAAACATAAAAGAAAACATGATTGTACTTATAAAGGAGGTTAATATGCCGCCATTAAAATGGTTGCTTGCACGAGTAATAGAAATATTACCTGGTCGTGATAAGAAGGTTCGAGTTGTGAAATTAAAAACGCAAGATGGCATATTCACGCGTCCAATAACAAAGTTATGTCCATTATCACAAGAAGCTGGTTAAAAATTACTTTTTAACGCGGGGGAGGATGTTTGGAGATAACATTAAATTCTATTTCATTTACGTTATTTACATTTAGATTATTTACGTCACATCACTGACAAACCACCCGTCACCTGGCTAATATTATTTTCCTTGAAAAATAGCAATAGCCATTCTAATGTCAATTTAATTTAGTAAGCTTTTCAACATCTGTCATACTTATTGTTAATTTAATGTAATGTTTTTGCATTAAATAAAAAGAAAAATAAAGTTCAATCCATAAGAAATACAGTCCACTCATTCCCTAACAGTATTGACTGTTTAAGGTTCTATATTAATTGCATTCCAAAAACCGGAAGCAAACACTTTTATTAAAATTTGTACGTTATAATTAGTTAAGAGCGTTATAATTAGTTAATGTCAAAATAACAGCTGTTTACTAAATACATATACAAATTTATACGGTACCAAAAAAAAACAATTTTTAAAATTGTTGTGTCTCTGTTTGTTTATTTCGGCTGATGTCCGAAGCGACTGGACCGATTTTGACGGAACTTTCACTGTCAAATTGCTGATGTTTTAAGGAGTATTTTAGGCTACTTTTATTTTAGAAAAATAACTTGGGTACCGCGCAAAAAAATAAAATCAATGAAATTGGGATCAAAATCCGATTCAAATATGGAAGTAGACTTCCAATATATTATAATAATCCAATAAAAACACTAATAACTAGTTAGTTCGAGCTTCGAGTAATAATAAAATAAACTAAAGTAGCAATATCCAGTACCGTGGGTGTCCCAGGCACTCGCCGTCGCCGCACCGCAAGGCGCTTCCCGCCGCTTTCACCTCCCACGACTTAATATCACAAAGGCTGCCTGTCGTGCGGGCTCAGAACGCGCTTTAAATTCGCACGAACGAAGTCGTGCGAACTTAAACTACATACTAATATTACTTACTAACTTGCTAGCAAACTTACTAACATTACTAAAACTTAAATACCACCTAGTTTTTATCATTATTACACCCCAACTAACATTTTGGTTCTATTCCTTAAAAATAGAGCAATTTGGTTGTATTACAGCTGTGTTATTGCTATTCGAATGCAGTTTTGTACTATAAGTGCTGTCATTGTGCTATTTCGCCTCACGTGGACTAAATTGTAGCATACATTGGTAATAAGAATATTTTAAACAAAAAATATAGAACACTTTTATAAGGACTCTTTCGTTGTTCTATAGACGTTTACAGACTACCTCTTATACGCCTTATTAGCTTCTGGAACATATTATATGCTCTGTAACTGCTTCAGAATTTTGACATTTGGTACAAAGGACCCCGCACGTTTTATATGGAAATCGGTCTTCCGGTGAAATTGGCTGCAAATTTGGGAAATGGTTAATTTTGTATCACTGATAAATAGTCTCAATGGGGTCAAAGCTTCAAATGCCCATCTTAAGGGGTACTATGTTTAATTCTTATATAGTCTGCTGAGTTGCTATATTATTGAGATACTTTGCATGTGTATGTTTTTTTGAGTCTTATGTATGTGTGTTTGTATTCGTATGTGTGCGTGTGCGTGGGAATACATGTATGTACGAATGAATGTTTGTTGCATTTATTAACTATGATATGCACAGATACGATAGTTGCGATTCATGCATTGCCCATGTGTGAATCACAAATACAACCTGAGACTAACCTAACCTAAAAAAAAGTATTACATTTTCACCTCTCTCCCCACTTCCCTTAAATGTGCCATTAAAACATGTAATGATAAAAGTCGATTAAGGTATTACCGCTGACATTAGAGTCACCCAATATGCACCAAGAGGAGGTTGTCAAGTCGGATTTTGCACATTATCGGCCCTGAAAAGGGCCGATTGCTCATTGTACTAGTAATTAAAAATGTTTTTTTTTTTGTAAAATGTAATATGTTTTTATGTACTGATTTTTGAAAAAGTGTAGTCATATATAAATATAGATTTGCGTCTTTTTAGTAATCAAAGCATTATTATTTTTGTTATTTACAAAAGTGTTTGTAGGCACGTTTTTATTGTGTTTATTATTTGTGTATTTGTGTATGATGTTTGACAGAGATAAGGACCCCACGAGTTTTATTTATATTTATATTTGGTTTGTATACCTACCTAAAGCACTGATTTTTTTTTTAATAAAAATATGCAATTTATTTTGCAAATATAGTATATGTAAAGGAATATATTGTGAACTTTGTGTAGAACTTTTGTAAAAAAAAAAGATTATTAATGTTTTAACAGTTACAGGAAAAGTTGAAGTATAGGAACAGTTGTATTTTTAATCTTATATAAAATTAATTTTATTAACTAATTTTTATTCTAATGTAAAATCATTAAAAAATAAAATATGTGTACTAAAAAAAGGAATAAAACATTTAGTGTTAAATTAAAACAAAAATACAGTGACGACTTTTGACACTGTTTTGACTTCATATCACTCATATCTCATAGAAATATAGTTAAACAGCTTATCATATAATTATATGGAAAAAACGTAAATTAGTGACATTACAGTTGGTCAAAAAAAAAATTTTTTTTTTGCTTTGAATTTAGGCATTAGGTTCGTTCAAAAACATACAATACTTCATTTTTATTACAATGAACAATCGTCATTTTCAGGGTCAAATAATGTGCAAAATCCGACTTGACAACCTCGTCGTGATGCATATTGGGTGACTCTAATGTCAGCGGTAATGCCTTCATTGATTTTTTCAGTACATGTTTTAATGGCACATATAAGGGAAGTGGGGAGGGAGGTTAAAATGTCACACTTTTTTTAGGTTAGGTTAGTCCCAGGTTATATTTGTGATTCACACATGGGCAATGCATGTATCATAGTTAATAAATGCAAATGGAACAAACATTCACACGCACACATACAAATACAAACACACACACATAGTCTCAAAAAATCACATACACATGCAAAGTATCTCAATAATATAGCAACTCAGCAGACTATACAAGAATTAAACATAGTACATAAAAAAAATGAATTTTTGCCGTTTGTGCCCCTTAAAAATGGCCGTACTGCCTAAAGATGGACATTTCAAGCTTTGACCCCATTGATACTATTTATCAGGGATACAAAATGAACCATTTCCCAAATTTTCTGCCAATTTCACCGGAAGACCGATTTCCATATAAAACGTGCGGGGTCCTTTGCTAGAACACCTACAAAATAATTATATACGCCTAGTGGGGAGGTTTAATTTAACAACCAATTGAACTCATGAATAATTTTTATAAAATATTTATATATTTGCGTTGGCCACGTACGGTAATACAACCATTATAAGGCACTATTACATCATAAAACAAACGCATTATCACAATATTGTGATTTTTGCTACCATTATACAATAATAATAGAATAACCAAAATTCGTCGGGTCGCATCCTATCAGGGTCGTCTGCTTCAGTTCATCCCATCAGTTCGTCTGCGTCTAGACCGTCGAAATCATTTATAAGTATGGTAAAGACCCACACATGTATCTTATATACAGGGAGCGTATAAAGGTTGGAATAAATTCGATAAAAAAGAAATTATCGACTTCGATAATATCACATAATATCACATACAAAAAAGATGAGCCTCTTAAAAACAAAATCGACAATTTTTTTATCGGATTTATTACAACTTTTACACGCTCACTGTATATTGTAATCTACCATTTGAGTTTCCATTAGTCCGTACGTAAACCATTTTATTATTGCTATTGGACTAGCCTTAAAATTATATTGGTATATATGTATATTTACATAATATGCTACACATATTGATAAGAATCCTTTACGCCAACATAGGGTCAACGTTACTCAACATGTGAGGAAGTTTTATATTGGCCCGGATACAATTTGGGTCTCTCAACTGAACAATATAGGATCAATATTTTCTGATATCGAAGTAATAGTACGGGAGGCAGAGAATTTTTTTTGGACTTATTTTCCTAGCCTCCTAGTTGGTGAATATCGATAAGGTTATTCTATTAGTGATTAATCAACTATTTTTATCAGATATCTGTAAAATGCTGCAAAAAATAATACAATAGAAATAATAGAGTGACATAGATGATTGTTTAAGATTTTCAAATCTCACCGAGAAATCGCTGTGTGGTGATTAGTTCAGAAGATACAAGCAAAGTCAAAGTAAGCTTTTTCATTTGATAGCCATCCATTTGATAGATATCTCCAAAAAATTATCGTAAGAGCTGATTAAAAAAGCAAATTATTTGGAAAACTTGTCAGTGATATGACGCGTGTTTTAAAAACAAAATCATTAGGCTCAGGTAGCCCATTAAATTTTGCCAAAAAAATTTAAATATTTATTTCTTGTGGTTTAATGCTCGATTATTAATAGCAAAATCAATGAAAAAATGTTTTCGGCTCGCAGATATTAAGGTAGAGATTCCAAGCTTTCAAAATCTGTTTGAAATGTTTTTCTACGACAATTCTTGACAGATTTGGTGATTTTAAAATTTCGAGGGTAAATTCGACCGTAAACCGTGGGTATTTTGCTCCTTCAGGGCCTACTTTGCAGTCTTTGCACCACAAGAGTAAAAAGTGTAATGTGCTTAATTCCTATGACTGCATAGATATGACCAAATTAGCACTTCGGTATTAAACGTTGACTATTTGAGTGTAACCTGTAGTAAAAGGTCGTCATTTTTCTGTTTGCTTACATTCATAACCTCAAAGTGAAGTTTGACCGCAGAATTCCCGCGTATTTTCATCGTGAAAATTTGGTGTGTGCAGACGTTATTAGTGCTGATTAGTACGTTTTTGCATACTGATTGATTATTATCCTTTAGTTGTTTTGCATTTAAGTTTTTGTAAATGAAACTATTAAAAACAAGAAAAAATATATTCCGTGTCTCATTATTTTTCTCCGGGGCAAAGTATACCAGTTTTTCATTTTCAGGGTTTTATTTTGCCCCGGAGCAAAGTATACTTTGAATCTATCTTTATTTTTTATTATAGTTTCTGTGCCCAGAAAATACCAAAGAAAAGCGGGTTCGCAAATACGCGGACTATACGGAAGAAACATTAAAAGAATTTTAAACGAAATAAAAATGGAACCATTTCGCATAGAAGTTTCGCTGAAGTAAAGTACAAAATTTCTAAAAGAACAATTAAATATAAATTGAAATGGAGATACACTAGGCCTTCCACACAAATTTACTCGTGATGAAGAAAGAAAATTTGCCTAATGCATTATATATTTGGGTGAGTATAGGTTCCCTGTGAACTAGACAGAACTGCGAAATGTTATAAAAAATTATTTAGCAAGTGGAAGAGAAGTAAAATCATTTAAAAACAACTTACCTGGCGATTGGCTAAAAAGTTTTCTAGCCAGAAATCCTGAACTCTCGCAACGTTTCGCCGAAAATGTAAAACTAACGAGAGCAGCAGCTGTGGATGAACCCATGCACAGGCGTTTTTTTTGAAAATTTAATTGAAAGACGTCCCACCAACAAACATTTGGAATTTTGATCAGACGACTTTGAGCGACGACCCCGGAAAGAAAAAGTTGACATTATATTCTTGAATTATCTGCATCCTGACTAGAACTTTAGATTAAAGTTCTACGTAAAGTTCTAGCTAGTAGAATATTAGATTAAAATTATTTTATATTAATTTTGTATCCACCTGAGTGCACTACTTTACCTGTACCGTGTACCCCATATTTACTAAAGTCCTGTGAGAAAGAGTATAAACGCGTGTAGAACGCTGTCTTATTTACATTTATTTTCGTTCTAAAAACTATGCCTGGAAAGATACCCATAAGTGCCTCTTATCTACTTTGCTTTTAAAACTTTCTCTAAAGCAGGGTAATAAATAATACGGAACATTTAAGGTATGCTGGAAATATGTTTTACTTCTGTTAAATTGTAAATGTAAAAAATGTAAATTTCCCGTACAATATTTCATTAAATAATAAACATTAAGTTCGTGTTATCATGTTATTACTGTAGATGCGGAATGAAAATTGGTAGCTGCTATAAATAAATACCTTATTGTCTAGTATATGTCACGGACTAACTGCAATCGACCTGGATGAAGGTGCTAGATGGGTGATTTGGTATCCATATAGGTAAACCACATACCTATATGAAATATGTTACTGTTTTTCCATATTGCCAAATAAGAATTGCGTGATTTTTAATCGCACAGCAGAAGAATTTTTGAAGCTCTAGTGGAAAATTCATTTGATATTTAATCCCTAGTATACATTAATATGCCTGGGAAGCATCGCTTCGTAAAATGCTACAAAATGGAAAATTTTGTATGTCTACTTTAAACAAAAAGAACAGCAGATTTTTTATTAAATATGTTTGGTTTTTGGACGTTGTGAGATTGTGTATTTATTGTGATTCATATATCACACTAATATTGTCATTTGGATCATATAATGTTACACCACTGGGTTCGTATAATAAGTGAGTACTCTCCAGAATCCAAGTACACTTTATTAACTTCCAAACACAAGTCATAACTGTTTACAATGATAAATTACTACTTGAACACTTTTAATTACTTATTACTTGGTCTTGTCTCTAAGAGCCTTTAAACTAGACTGACTAATGGCGCGATCTGCTGGCTCTTATATACTATTTTCAATGTTCTGGAAAGTTCTAGAAACTTATTATTTCGAAACCGATTATTTCATCCTATTCTAGATTGTTCTCACTTGTTCCATCTCGTTCTAGATTTTTTTCATTTATTCCATCCCAATCTAGTTTGTATACAAGGCATCTCGAAGGATTTTGCAGGGGGTAGTCAACATGTTCATATACCGCAACTATTCTAAATGGGGCCAGGGGTGTATCTCGGTTATTTGAAGTCTTAGAGGGTTGAGACTTCGCCCATAGGGGGTTGTATCTGGCACCCCAAGATGCGATGTTGCCACATCGTCAGGTGCGGTGTTGCCAGATTGTGCAGTTTTTCACTAGATCTAGGGATTTTTCAGTATATCGTGCACAATCGCTTGTGACGATTTCATAACAATGTGAATCACAATAAATACACAATCTGACAACATCTAAAAACCAAAAATATTTAACTAAGAATGTGCTGTTTTGTTGATTAAAGTAAAAAAAAAATTAATTTTGTAGGGTTCTACGAAACTATGCCTCCCACCCAGACAGTTTTATTCATGTACCTGGGATTACATATCGAAGGAATTATCCACCCTAGAGGATCGAAAATGCCTTGCGGGTAGTGGTTGAAAGTAGAAGGTCTTTTGGGCAGGCCGCACTACTAGGATAAGGAAAGAGCTCGACGAATGATGAAGGATAGCGGCAGTTAGGATAAAGACACCGTGTGCATTCTTATCTAAAGGCCGGTTTCCATTTGTTGCAAAGTCACGTATCGTATCGTGGATGCATCACGTATCATATCAGTGGAAACGTAAAACTGTCAACGGACGTGATCGCCCATTTGTCGGTTTTTTACCGACACATCAAAGAAATGATACGATACGAATACAGTCGCATGTGAACGAGATTTTTGACAAGTTTTTGCAAGTTCTCGTCTATTTATTTTTAATACGCTCATGTTTAGCACGCTTATGCTTCACCTGTAGGTATGTAGGTATTTAACGGAATCTTTGAACGAAATTCTCACCTTGGTACTTCAAAACGTCATATTAACTTTGCACACTTATCAAGGACCGATGACAATACAATAATTTGACAACTTTATCATAATGTTCTCACCAGGATCATCAAAAACCAGGAATATAAAAATGTCTAACATTGGCGCATTCGCCACAATATATAATTTAAAAGTTTACATTCATTAAATCTCTGACCACACAGCTCAAAAATTATGTTTCATAGCAGAAAGTAAAATTAATCAACATATTTTGTGAAGAAAGTTATAGTTTAAAAAACTATAAAAACAAGCTCTAAACGGAAACCGAACTGAAAGTAAAAAAACTAAAAACACGGTATTATAGCAAACCGAACTAAAAAGTGAAAAATAAATTATAGTTTGAAAAAAATACGCTTTAAAGGGAAAAACATAATATTCAACTATTAAGATTTTGTAAGAAAGCGTGGGGTGCATGATATCAATGATATATTTATAACAATTGATCAATGAAATAATTATAACAATTGATATCATGCACCCGACGATTTTTTGCAAAATCTTAATAGTTAAACATTATTTTTTACTTTTTAGTTCGGTTTCCGTTTAAAGCGTATTGTTTTTAGTTTTTTAAAACTATAATTTATTTTTCAGCAGTCATCCCGATTCCATTTGTGGTGTACGATAGTTATTATGGAGTGGAATAAAGACGATATAATAAACTTTACAGAAATTTACCGAAAATATGAACTGATTTGGGACCTGAAGCATTCTGATCATATTAATAAATTTCGAAAAAGAGATGAGATGAGAGACTATATTGCTTCCTGCTTGCATACAACATTGGTGGTTTTCGTTTCTTTTTCTCTTTCAGCAAAGAATGATGAATGAAAAATGTACGTTGCTGCTTTTCGCTGAGGTGTACTCATTATAATGCGGAAACCACTAAACTAACCAAAAAACCTGATATGTCCGTTCGTATCACCACGCTGAAAAAATACACACGTTGCAGCGTATCGTACCAAATTGCAACGATACGATGATATGATGACATTGTAATGACATTGATACGATACGTACATTATGCAACAAATTGAAACCCAGCTTAAAAGAGAACGGGGTGTAAAACGTTTCGGCAAGTCAGCATCGCGGTTTTACAAGATTAACCCCATCCATCCCTTGTAGAGAAGGTTAAAGAGCAGTTTTATTATGGTCAACGATTCTATGAGAATGACCATCGATACAAGGCGCTGTTAACATATTTTAATCAGTCCTAACAGAAATACTTTTGGTGGATACTAAACAAAGCGAGATGCAGCAATAGGCGAATATCAACATATATACAGTTGGCAATATATGGATATAATACTTGACCTAAAGATTTATATCACCGCAGATATAACAGACGCAGTAGTTCCTCAGCCTTCAAATGATCCTAAGTATCCTTAAAAAATATTTGCGTGTTTGAAATTGAATAGTGTGGCTCGAGAGAACTTGTTACACTAAACTACAAAACCAACTAATCGGAGCGGAATCAACACTCCGATTTTAAATACTGCTGTCCTAATTTTGTCTGCTTTCTTCGACCTCGCTGAAATATTGTAGTACTCTATAATTTTATAGCTATAGTATCTGGTTATTTTTACATACTGCTAAATACTGCTGTCCTAATTTTGTCTGCTTTCTTCGACCTCACTGAAATATTGTAGTACTCTATAATTTTATAGCTATAGTACCTGGTTATTTTTACATAACATATCATTGTTGTCCCCATATTCCCCATATTCCCCAAATAACTTCCAGATATCTAACAGCAATTAGGTAATATAGAAAGTAAAAACCTTTTATTTTGAAATCTAATGCATTTCTTACGACAAATTGCTGACTGAAAGAAATCTAAGGAAAATACACTCCCACGTTTTCTTTATTCATGAATTGATATTGTATTTTCGTGACCATAATAGAAATTGTAAAGATTTGTTTATATAGTGTACACATATACCGTTTTCGGCAGGGAGTTGATGGAAGTTATTTAAACGTCCATCGCCTACAGGAAAATGTCTTGGTTTGATCGATTGAATCGACTCTGATGTAATTTTGTTCCTCAATATTGTCTACTGAGTTGTTTAATATTGGTTTCAAACTATATATAATTTGTTTCGAAACTTTTATTTATTTTCTGTGGGACATAAAGATTTTATATGAAATAAAGAATATGAACAATATTTCGTTGTCATCTATTATTTAAAATTGTTTTAATTTTAAAAATTTTTAAATTTAATGGTTTAAAAATGGTTTTTCTCAGATATTCTATTAAAAATTAAAAACTATATTTGTGAAATTAAATTAACAATATAAATATCCATATTTTTCATAAATCTAAATACTTATATAAAACTGTAAAATAATTAAAACACACAAATAAGTCACTATTACTTACTAGACGCGTGGGCGCCGGTAGGGTCAAATATGGGAGGATTAAGGGTAAAGGCTAAAATAATAATATTATTGAATCGACGGGTGTGCGTGCCACTTGGGAAAATTTTGTACACCTAAAAGCTGTGAGGCACAACAAAGGCATTAGCGATAAATGTGAATTATATCCCTCGGAGTCATTAAATAGATCTAGGAGGCCTCGTAATCGGTATCCGCAAAATGCTGAATTGTAAATCGTCCATGACGCGATACCTCCCACGAATGAGGTGTCTCCACAAGAGAATAATTGGAGATGATCATGAGTTCGGATCCCTTGCTCTACATGATGAGAAATCCTGAAATAGCTTACACATAGCAGCCACATAGAAACACAAATAGCAGCCTCGGTCTCGCCGGCCAGCTTTGCTGAAACCAAATACTGAAGATTTCTTTATAACTTTCCGCAATCCAACTATGCGTGAAACTTAGACATAGGCACATAAATATAAAGTAATCGGTACTTATTTGTTGACCATTATTTGTAAACATATTATTCTTGCTACTTTGTAGTCTTCTTCTTAGTGACACTGCAATATATATTACTATCCATATATATAATACTATCCATGTCCTGCACGAGGCGAATATACCTATCATAGCCTAGCGTTCGCATACAGCACCTAGTGCTATGACCTTTATCTCTCCATCTTACGTAGATGCCTCCTACACAATAGAAGTGTAGGAGGAATCTACGTAAGAAGGGGCGGGGCGTTCAAGGTCACAACTTTAGGTGCTGTATGCGAACGCTAAGCTATGATAGGCACATTGACGTGGTGCAAGCATCGCGAAGTGTCCTCAATAGCCCACGCGTTCACATTAACGTGTGTATCGCACTATTTACAGATATATTTTGCTATTTACAACATATATCTGATCAGAAAAAGCTAGCTAAATAAAAAGTACTTGAATCATAGTAAAAACTATATGTCAATGAATAATACGTATACAAAGTTTACTTACCAATATTGAGGTCCAAATACAGATAAAATATATGAAAACTTCTAACTAAACACGCACATATTTATATGTGCAATTCCATTTAATCTTAGGTTAGGAATTAAATTCTAAATAATTCAATATTATGGACTTTAACAAGTAATTTAGTTTTAAAGCATTTTCCTACAACTATTTCTTCCTTTAAACATATAGAAATCTACGATACACAATACACACAAACTTAAGGCTCGAGGCTTAAATACGATCCAGAATCGTTAATAAGAAAGTAGGTAGTCGAAGAAAGTTATGTGTACTGTAGGATTTTATATATAAATTTATTAGGCACTATCTTTGAATATAAATAATTGGTATACAACCAAAGATTCCAATTCCACAATAGTATATGATTCTCTAATTGAAGGTAATTGATTTATTAAAAGGTTATAAATAAAATTTGTTAAATTTGGGTAACTTGTATGTATTGTCTTTGTTGTGAATGCATATTTTCCGCTGTTTTGCCCTAAAGAACAGACTTCTGTGAAAAAGAGCATGCTATAGTGACGGTGAAGGCAGCTAAAGCTATAACCATGTAATGAGCAAACAAAGTAGGTACAATATCGTAAATATAAAACTTCAAATTCAACTTATAAAAACAAATTCAAATAAAAACTTATTCTAGATTTAAAAAAAATGTTTGTATATATATATATATATATATATATATATATATATATATATATATATATATATATATATATATATATATATATATATATATATAGTATATATATATATATATATATATATATATATATATATATATATATATATATATATATATATATATATATATATATATATATATATATGTATATATATATATATATATATACATATATATATATATATATATATATATATATATATATATATATATATATATATATATATATTTCCACTCACGTACCTATGTGATTTAATAAGCATCACATATCTGACAGCCTCAGATGACGCCGCTATTATAATTGTTGGTTGCCTATATTTAAATATATATAGATGAAATTTGCCGTAGAAAATACCGTGATATAAATAAGTTGAAATGAATAAAAGACTTTCTCGCGTTTTACTGCTGATTGATTGATAAATATAACCGACTACAGTGAGTATTAATTAAAAAAATAGTAAGATAAAACCTTTTTATGTTATTTTTCAATGAAACAAAGTTGCAGTGACGGCAAAATATTTTACAAGGAAGTCTTTCAGCTGTACTCAAAATACATGTATTTAGTTTTCAAGTAGTTTATTCAAGTACAGCTTTCAGTATCGCCGTGTGGTTATCGAGTGTCCGTCTTTTTAGGGATCTATCTAAAAGAAAAATCTATTGTGTTACCACAACCCACACATTGCCAAGAGAAAAGTTTTATACGGCATTATGGCCGTACAGTCCGCTCTCTAATTTTATAGACCTCTCATAACAAATACAAGTGGTACGAATAAGCCCAAGAGAAACAAACCAAATTGTTTATTTATTATAACAAATTAAAACATTAGTTAGGTATTATACTAATTTTTAATTTTGGTGGAGTCAGGGGTTTCTTTGAAACCCTAGCCCTTAATTTTCCCTAACTGAAACCTACATGTTGGTTAAAATACACCTTTGTTGTTGACACCTTCGTTATCTGGCCACATGGTAGGGACTCCTTAGATACCTTATCTCCTCTTCTCCTCTCCTCTTATCCCACCTAAGCCACACACATCCTAAAATCCAATTCACCATGGAACTGGAAAGTAATTCCTTCCTACATTTCCTAGACCTCCTCATTACAAAAAGAACGAACACTAATTATCCTACTCCGTCCATAGGAAACCAACGCACACAAACCGTTACCTTAATGCTAAATCACACCACCATCCATCCCAGTTAAATTCGGTAGTCAAAACTCTCATAACCAGGTCGCTCCGACTAACTGACGACTACAATAGATCACATATAACACGATCCACACGCCAAGCCCAAAACCCATCCCAAATCCAACATACCGATCCATCTGAACAACACAAAGAATTTTTACTTTATATCAAAGCTGTCACAGGCAAAATTTCAAAAATCCTAGAAACTAATGACATTAACAATTTTCACAACTACACAGACCATAACCACCTTAATCAAGTCCCCAAAAGACCAAGTCACTTACGATTCCCACGGTGTTTATGAAATACCTTGCTCTGATTGCTCCCAAATTTATATTGGACAAACCAACAGACGTATCCACTACTCTGTTGTGGACGAGCATCAACTTGCCGTCAGAAAATTAGATCCCACCTCATCACTAGCCCAACACCGACTCCTAACAGGACACATCACAAACTTCAACAATAAAAGACTATAGCATCCATCCCTTCCCTAAAATCATGAACGATTTGTGAGGCAATTGAAATCGAGAAGCGTCCCAATTATATGAATAAAAGGGACGACGCGGCGGTCTGCGACTTCCTATTCCCTGGATATCGGCAATCTCCCTACTACCTACATGACAATCATCATCAACCGACCTTCCCCTATCCAGTACCTCTACTATAAATACCTCAGCCCCATCTGCCTCTCACCAGTACTCACCTGTTGTGGGACCTGGGGAGTAGACAGATTGAGGCCCCAGCGTCGAATAACTCCTTTACACACCCCAACGACTAGCTCAACGTTTTCCTTTCAGTTTTATCTTAGAGGTGAACCATTCCCTAGACTAGACCAGGGGAGTAGGCAGATTGAGGCCGCAGTGTCGAACCTTTTCATAAAATAAAATCCCCCTGACTCTAACTTAATAATTTTGACAACCGCGGAAGCCTTTCCGAACATTACAACGATTAACAATTGATAAGGATTAGAAGCATTTCTTCAACTCCATTCCAACTCATATATCTTTTGCTGCAAGGATCGCAGAGGCAAAAGATTTCTCTTTAAAGTATTGTGCAAGACAATTTGGTAGGTATCAAATGAGATATCAGAAATGATTTCGAATGCAAAATTATATATGTATGTAGCAAGATATATCAGATATAGAAGGGGAAATGATAGTATATACTACATAGGAAGTAGGAATGTAAACTGTAGATATAGTAGGGATAGTGTACAGTAGACATTTATAGTGTATAGTTGGATAGTGTATAGTAGACATAGTGAAGGTGTAACGATGGGGTATGTACTAAGGGGGTGAACCATAATCTTTTTACACCCTGTATGTCAGAAGCAAAGCTGACAATGAATTTACTACGCCGCGCCGCAATCTTACCTTTCCAAAATAAATAACAATCATTTGTACTTCCAGCAGGCGCAACCGGCTCAACTCAGTACAACTTAGGAATTAATTATCATTCTTCTCAGTCGGCATTATTTGATGTTAATATTATAAATATAATAAAATAAAAATAATTTATTACATTAATTAATTACATAATTTATGAATTAATTTATTATTTATACTGTACACAAATATTTATGTACATTGTCAGTATACACTGAGAACAAATGATGCTCCTATTAATTACCGAAGTTTCTTTAGTTTAAATATGCTACTGTTAAAGAACAAAAGCTATTAATCACTTGTTATCAAATTTTCACATTGTAGTGGAATATTAATAATCACTGCTTTTCTATTACAGCTATACTAAAAAAAACACCCTTCATCATCAAGTCATGTGGGAGGAATCTGTTCTTGCCTTATGATCTTTATTGTCTTGATGCTGTTGAAAAATAGGTAGCTAATTTATGGACCATATTTATACAAACTACATAATTTTTATAACTTCAATAGGTATACTATACCGGGTGAAAATGAAATTATTGTACAGGGCGCCATTTTATTGTTTGAGTTCACAGATTTGGTTTTCGGGTCGAAGATATACCTAATTCATTAAGGATTGGATTTTGTAGAGTGAGAGGCAAATAGATACATTTATTTTTGTAAACTATAAATAACTAAAAAACTACGTAAGATCTGATAGTCAAATTAGTTTCAGTCACTAGCTAGTATTATAGTGAATATTATAATATAAGTATTTTGTCCCAACATTTTCTTAAACGCTTGTTCTGTGGTCTAAGCTATTTCCTAGTCTAAGCTATTTCCTATCAATAAATCTTGCCATCTCAATCTAAAATTAATATTCTTAAATATTTCCGCATATAATATAAAATAATATAAGTATTACAATGGACTTCTCCAACATGAGATATTAATATATAAATATATACCTATATCTATTAAACTAAAGGTAAAGGAGCTTATCAAAATATCATAAATTTAATAAAAATAATATATAAACTACAATCATAAAAAATTTAACGTAGGCAGCACAAACACACGGCCCTTAGGAAGACAATAAGACGACGAAGGAATCAAATTGAAGCTCCTTCACCCTCCCCTCTGTCACTCACAGAGCTAATTATTCCACAGAAGTATCAGAATATGAATTATAGTAAATTGCCTGGAGGAAAGATTCCCTTTAAAGGAGAGTGGAGCAGGAGATTTCCGAATTTTGCTATTTGGAAGAAATGGCAACCTAAGGTATTTGCAACTATTTTCTCAAGTATATGTAATATTATTAGTAGTTGTATACGGAGCAGTAGTGCCAATGTTGTATGCCTTATTGCCAAAAAAACTAATAGAAACATACACAAATATATGATGGAGAATAATTTCCCAAATAGCCCACGGCCTGAATCCAAATAACATCCTTCGTGATTTTGAGATGGCTCCTTTTAATGCTGTATAAGAGTATTTTCCTGGCGCAACAGTCTGTGGTTGGTTCTTCTATGTGATACAAAATTTGCGAAAACACTTATCATCGTTGATACTCAGGTAAATATATAAAAAAGATGCCGATTTTGCATTAAAATCTAAAATTATTGTCAGGGCTTCGCTTTTGTTCCAGAGGAAAACATAGAAGATTATATTGATGAACTTCCAGCTGAACTGCCAGGTCAGCTCCAAGAACTTATAAACTGGTTTGAAGATAATTATATTGGTCGAACTGGGAGACGAGGAAGCGCTAGACGTCCTTCAGACGAATGTGGAACGTCTATAGTATGGTCCTTCAAGGAGTGGGTAGAACCAATTATCACGCGGAAGCTGCTAATATAAGGTTGCAAAAGTAATCCGTAATGGATCATCCTACAATATGGATTATAGGAACCTTAAAGTTAATTCAAATGGGACGGGATATGTTTTAGGATCAGATAGTGGCAGGGCACTTGCAAGCAAATGAAAGAATTTTTTAAAAGTTTCGATGCCAGACATATATTGAATTTCTTAAGAGTAATAGCTCATAATTTTGATATAGAACTACAGTGATAATTATTATTTTATATATTTGACGCAAATTGTAAGAAGTATGTACCTAGTCAAATATATATACATATTTTTTTAGTATTTCATAGTTTGTTATTAGTTTAACCATTCAACATACATGACAATACATTTTTATAATTCACGGTCTTTTGAGTAACTGAACAATAGTGATCGCGGTCGCCTCAAAAGTCGGTATAAGTGAATAGTTCCTCCTGTTACTGCCCCAACAAACTACTGGACAGGGAGACTCCCGTTTCTACCCATGAAAACTGCTGGGAAGAAACCTGTTCTGCCCCAGTAAAGTACTGGGCAGGGAGCCTCCTATTTCTACCGATGCAAACTATTGGGGATAAATCTGACCGGCTCCAGCAAATTACTGAGCAAGGAAGAACTAATCACTCGTACGCACGACAGTCGCTTCCTAACCTCAGCACTGTATTATCGTCTGCACGTAATCATATTGTTATTGCTTACTCCCCGCACGCTATCATTACGCCGCTTTTTGCTTAAACTCGCCGCCATTTTGGGTCCCCGTAATGACTGCGGCCATTATGGGTCCCTGAAACCGTATTTTCGTATGCCGGCATACTATTTATTACGCTTGCACATGCCGTCTAATCACGCTTACCTATAATCCAACTGAATCAACTGTACCTGATCTGTATAAAAACTTTATATAAGCCTGTTCGACCTAGACTGAGAAATAAATCTGTTACCACCGTTCATCTGTGTATTCTTTAAGATAGGGTAATCAAAGGCCTATCTGTGGAACACGTGACCCCTGGAATTCTGCCGGTCTCCACTAAGCTATTCAAGGCCCTTACGGAACCGCCCGCGCCCGTAGGAAAGTGGTCTGTCTACACTATAACCAGACAGTGGCGCTCGAGAACTAGGCACCGAACCAGCAAGAGAAAGAGAGCATCACAATAGGCTACGGCGAATCGGCCGCGACGAAAACTCTCACCCCCCTATCACTGCGAGCTTAACCCTATTGCATTGGCATGGGCACAGATAAAAGGTATAGTAACTTATGTTCAAATTACGCGAAGTCAGGATTTTGTTAACCAATTCCTTCGAACGAGTGACTGCAGTTAAATGGCTAAGTTGTATAAATCTCGTACTACAGGAAGTTAAATTATGAGAACTCGACGACCTTTTAAAATGCATTAGACAGGGACAGATCCACAAGACTTCAGCTCGAGCAGGTATACATTTTTTTAGTGTATATTAATTAGCTTTTATTACCCTATTTCACATCTATATAATATACCAAATATCTAATATATATTATGCAATTCGTTGTCGCAAAATATACTTTAATCTCTAAGTGAAACAAACGGCCTTACCAATGATAACGCCGAAAGCCATTAACATTAAACGGATAAATCTTCCACTTCACTACCATTAATCTTAATATATGCAGTCCAAAAAGTCAACCCGCTACAGCTTTTTCGGCTTTTTCCTCTATTATCCCCGGCCGGTTTACCATGTAAGCTCAATTACACAGCTTGCTTTCTTTGCCCATTTATTACTCTATTATTTTATAATAAAATGCCATTTCATCGCAGCTGTTTCTAAAATACCATTAAAAAGAAAAATGAACTGAAAATAATAGCTTGGCTTTAGATATGTCGTTAAAATAGTTATTACGTCTGGAAAGTGTACTCTGGTGAAAAATTGTTTTAACGGCTTTCCGATCCATTTCCTGGTAGGTTATAAAGGGGAGCAAAAACATTGTAACTAATAAACTTGTCTAGCAAGCTAAGGGACATCTAACGACAAATTATTTACTCCTCTGGCATGAAAGTTTTCTGTAATTTGTCCGAAATGATGTTCACTCAACTTTGGAAATAAACCTTCGCCTTTTAAAAATATCTGCGACTTTATGGCCATTATGTTTTTATTATGTTATTGAATTAAAGGAATATTCAATATTTATAGTTTAATATAATATTATATAATAGAATATTTTAGTACTGAAATAGTTCTGGGCGCGTGTATATGGGAGCCGTCTTTAAGAAAATGTTCGTGACATGCGACATGCTATTCATGTCGTCAGCGTCAGGGTACCGTACAGAATACGTATAGGCACAGTTTATCGTTTATCGTACAGTATTGTTTTATTTTATGAATGGCTGCAAGCTCAGACAAATTTTAAAGGCCAATCTTTAGGTTTAATTAGGAATAACATAATATGTAGTTCATTTTTCTGAAATTTGTAGTCATTTACGAAATTAAAGTCCAAGGTGTAAGAACAACCTTAGGGGTTATTGGAGATTAAATATAAAAGAGGATATATATCTCTAATATTTAATTACGAATAACTACTTATGTGTACAGCAGGTCGAATGTGAATGAATATTTAATATGAGATATTAAATATATATAAACTATGAGATGATTGGGTAAGTATAGTTAGCCAAAACTAGGTGTTAACAACAAGTTGCTCTTTCTTACATGTTGTGGTGTGTTTGCACTCTGTGCATAAAATGTTCTATTTTTCCTGGATTCAATAATTCAAATACCCGGTAACTTAACAGTACTTTATTAACGTGCTAATTAACTTTGAATAAAATTAAGTACTGATGAACAATTACGATAAAACGATATCACTTTAGCCTTTTATCCATCTGCACTTTGCGTGTACCAGATAGTAGCTGAACTGTTTTCCCGCGGCACTGGTTCATATATGTGCAATAGCCTTTTCTCGATGTTTCCGCACTCTTCTAGCATGCCTAGGTGATTGCAGAAGCATTATCATTGCGACGAGAATCCATGACGTCACCCGCCATAAGCGTACCTAACAATATCTTATGACAAAGGCACAAAATATCAAGACTGTCTTTTCCCATACACTTTTTGCTTAGTGTCGCAAAATAAACACTAATGAACAGAATATTGTGTTATTACTTCTCCTTTGTGTATATTTCTGAATACATTTAAGAAAAAGCCTAATAGAAATTACGAAAACATATGTAAGTTTTCTTAATTTTATAACTGTGACTGCTTAATGTTTTCTAATATTAGCTATCGGAATTTATTTCAATTTGCAGCCTTAGTTTAAACGATAGGTATATTATTTTAATCAAATTTCGATTAATAGACTTCGTTAAAGCATGGTTGATTAAATATAATGAAGAGGAGGGAGTCGGTTGAAAATATTGTGCGGAAATTAGCGAGTTGAAGACTAATAAAGTTATGCAAAGTTCGTTGAACCTATGGTGAGATGAATTGAATACATTTTGCCAAGAAAATCGGTTTGGAAGCCTAC
>CAXKVY010001019.1:0-29168 GCA_964058915.1 Tetropium fuscum | reverse complement strand
TTACATATTCAGATGTATGATTTACATTGTACTAAAAGTGTCCTGATATTCCATGTTGCATTTCAAATTTATCGTCACTTGTACACTGTGCCAAACTTTGCCTACGTACGAGCATATAGCTCTACTATGTAATCAAACAAATTTCGTAAATTCCTCGTTGTGGTGAAACTTCAATAAACACAAAATGACCTAGTTACAAGATATTTAATGCAGTGCATGGTGTGCTAGTGTAGCTAAATACCGTTTGCGTTAGCAAGGCAATTTTAGCAGCAGAAAATTAGTAATCTAGGATTTTATGGACTTATTATTTTTGTACAATATGAGCAATTATATATATTGTTTGTTGATATATATATATATATATATATATATATATATATATATATATATATATATATATATATATATATATATATATATAGGTATATATATAGGTATATATATATATATATATATATATATATATATATATATATATATATATATATATATATATATATATATATATATATATATATATATATATATATATATATATATAAATATATATATATATATATATATATATATATATATATATATATATATATATATATATATATATATATATATATATATATATATATATATATATTATATATGTATATACCTATATATATATATATATATATTGTTGAATATATTGTTTCTGTAAGTTCCTCTTCCTCATAAGTTTCTTCTATATTATTCTTCTTCTTATTATTCTATAAGTTTCTGTAGAGTACTGTTATGTCAACAGTACTGAATTATCTAATATATTTCCGCTAACAGGAAATATATAAACTAGAAAAATATTTACTAAGAAAGACTAACGAATTATGTATTGTATTTTATTTTGATTTAAAAATTTGATTTTGATTTTGATTTAAAAAAAACTGTCAGTATGTAATATTTTTTTTCCAATGCTGATGATTTAAAAAGCAGATATGTAACGTCATGAGCAAATAGCTATTTATATAACCAGTTGAGAAAAGTACCATTTTGTGTAACGAGCAGATTTATGCGGAACGAACGCTAGCGAGATTTTTAAAGACTAAATTTAAAGATTTTTTCTAATTTTCACCAATTTTGTACTTTATGAGATGAAAACTGAAAATTTTATACGTTTAAAAACAATTCAGTAGGTAGGTTGTAACGATGTGACAGGTATAAATAACCTACTATGAAATGAAGTTTTCATTTCCCTGCGAAAGTATACTTTTCTATTGTAAATAGGCATAGCGAAAGCGAAAGCCTCTTAAAGGCTATTTAAATACACATTGCACATAAAAGCAAGCTTTCGCAGCTTGGAATGAAAACAACTATTACAAAACCAGTTGCGTAACATTTTACTTTTCGTAACTGGTTGTGAAAAGTAAGATGTTTCCTAATGTCAAAGGGTTTTGAAAAGTGTCACTTTACATGTCAGAATTAGAAAAAATAGGATGTTTTATAACGTATCTTTGCTATAATTTAGTTGTGTACATCCGACTTTAATTTTTGTGACATTGTCAGTTAGTTATGAAAATTCATTGCAAGTATCCAAAAACTAATATGCCCCGTAAGCGATTTATTTAAATCTAGAGTTTTTGTTAAAGCAGAAGTTAGATGGTCAATGAGCACTGCGTTATAATAGTAATAAAAAAATCGGTGTTTAACATTTAAAAAAAAATGGACAATAACCAGTACGGTTAGTATAGAAATCCTAAATCAGGATGACGAAGGATATCAATTCAACAACAAGATTTGCAATTGGTAAATACATTAGTAGAAAATTCATTTTACTAAGTTATTCAGGCTGCGAAATAAACTTTTCTGTTTTAAATAGGCATAGCTAGGCATATGCTAGGTTTAAAATTGTGTCTAATATTATAGAATCGAGGGAAGAATGAAAAGTTTAATACATTACACGCTGCAAAAACTCTTTTAGGTGTTCAGAGGTATTCAAATAGGAGGTATTTAAATACACCTAGCGCCTGAAAGTAAGCTTTTACAGCTTGGAATGTAAATAACTATTCCTGGATCGACTATTATTGGTCGACGGCGAGTAAGAGAATCGTAGCTATACTATACGAATCAATAGCACACATATACTTACTTAAAGCTGAATATAAAGAAGCTCGACTAGGATTTGCGCTTGAAAGTTTAGTACCTGATATAAATTTTTGGAACAATGTAATGTTTACATAAGAAAATATTTTCCAGTCAACAGTCACAACAGTCACAGTGGTCGTAATCGTGTTTATCGACCTCCGAATACTCGATTCAATGACAAATATATATCTAACAATGACAAAAGTGGTAGATTTTCCCTTAATAGACACATAAAGCTTCTAATTTTTTTAATCGCTATCCGCATCGCTATCGTGTTGCGCATGTGCAGAAGCGATACAGTGGCCGCGATACCCTCGATACCCTCTCGCGGTATCCCTATCGATAACGCATCCCGACCGAATCACATGCTTGTACGCAAAAAAAAGTAAACAAACCAAAATATTAGACCGAATCACTAAAAAAGTCACACTACAGCACTATCCAATATCAAACTACCACTATCACATTGGAGGAAAAAGCAACTATTTTGAGGTTAAGTATAAAAACGCGGGGGATATGACATAAACATTTCTTGGATTATAATATGCGTTTACGTTACGGTTATGATATGCGTTTACGAACAGAATAACCTTTAACAGCTTTTTCGCTTGTCAACGTATCTAGTTCCGTTACGGATACTGATACCCGCGATTTACTTGAAGTACTATAGCTACTTCAAGGAAATCGCGGGTATCAGTATCCGTAACGTCTCTACTATGTGAGCTTGGATATCGGCTAATAGTCCTGGTGTCTTGTGGCATATTAAATAACGATTTAATAGTAAAACGTATATTAGTATTTCTGTATTACAATTATTTCCTAGTAATGAATTCATCTTTCAACAAGATAATTGTTCCGTTCAGGCTGTTCATACCGTAACTAATTAATTTCAAGATAACAACGTTAATGTTCTTAAAGAAGTATCCAAAAACGGAATGTGAGACCACGGAATGACCAAGAATTACTGGAAATAGTAAATAGTGCATGGGAAAATATTATGACCAATGATTATTGTATAACGTTATTTAATTCTGTGCAAAATAGACTTAAAGAAGTTATAAATAGTCTCTAGTTAAATCGGATATCCTTTGTCTTCTGGTCCTGGATTCCTACTAATTGTGCCGTTTAATCTCAATTGTTTTAAATAGTTAAACACCGAATTTTTGTTAATATTATAACGCAGTGCAATTTGCTTAATTGACTCGACTATTTGCTGTATAGCAATAATAACAGAATTACAATAAAAAATAATATAAAAGTCCTAACTGTTTTATTTGGGCTACTCATTAAATATTCAAATAGAGACAAATATGTATTAGAAAAAAATAGGTGCCATATTTTTTTTGTCCACGACAATACAAGAAAAAATCCCTGTGTCGAATAATAAGGATAAGTCCGAGTAACGGAAGTTCTAACAATAATTTTTAGATCTAGATGTACTCGTAATGTATTTTCAGAACTCAGCTCATATCCTCCGAACGTCGCATTATGACAACAAATGTTTCGATTATAACATTTTTACCAATGTAAAATGCAATAAATATTTGTTAAATAATCTGTCAACTTTTGTTAATGGGACCACATATTTATTTAAGTAACATGTAGGATGAATTTCAGTTTATAATATATTCAGACTTATGTAGCGAGTGACCAACTAAGAATGGACGCCGCGCCTAATGTATCTCAGAAAGTACTTATCGTATAACTTTGAGAAAAAAATCTGATAAGTTAATCGGCCAAGACAAATCGCTGGAAATTATTTTCAAATTCGAAAAATGGCCGCTAGCGGAAGTAATGTTGTTCTGGCCAATTAGAAAATAGGATTTGTCTCAAAAATACGAACGTGAAGAGGTATTTTAAATATTTCTGTTGTAATCACTGGAAAATTTGTAATTTTTTTTTGAGCGCATTTTGCTCTATCTCGTATAATAAAGTGATGGGAGAAGGTTAACTTAGATTTCTTAAAATGAGGATAGCTCTGGTTTGGGTTAACGGAATTATTTTTGTATTGCCTGTATTTTTATTTATGGGGTCGAGTAAAAAATATAGTTTATGCAACTGGCACTGGACCTACTACAAGGAATAATATCATTCCACAAGTAAGGTACTGTCTACAAAATATTCCACTGGCAAAAGTAGAGACTGCAGTTGATTCGACACTTGAAAGAATGCTAAAGTGCATTGAAAAGGGTGGACGGCAGTTTGAACATTTAGGACTGAATTGATTAAATTAGCTCATTATAGGCCCCGGACATATAGCTTATAGCAACTTTATTTGTTCTCTTAATATCTCCCCTTAGAGAGAATATAGAAAGTTGCGGTTTGCGCTGACTTTTTGGCTATTACGTGCTCTGTTTACCTATGTAAAAAGATAGCCTGCCTGCCATTTAAAATTTTTATGCAAATGCGCATTAACTGTTACGATGTCAAATAGCGATGTCTAGTTACCACGGCAAAATATATTATGACAAATTTTATATTCCATATTATTAAGGAATAAAATCTCTTTTAAACGACCCACTGTTTGTTTAATTACGTTAACCTAAATCAGAGTTTAACCATATATTAATAAAATCAAGTTTTGCCTCCCCCTATCATTATTTTATGAGATAGCGCAACATACGATATATCAAAAATAATTTTTTCAGGGAAATATTGCTCTCGTATATTTAAAATATCTCTTTAAGTGCATATTTTTGAGAAAAATCTCGTTTTCTGATTGGCCATTTTTCGAACTTGAAGATAATTTCCAGCGATTTCTCTTGACCGATTTACTTATTAGTATTTTTTACTCAAAGTTATACGATAAGTAGTTTCTGAGATACAGGCGGCGTCCATTCTTACTTGGCCACCCGGTACATACGCAGTGAAATAAACCAATGCAATACCCATACACATAGAAGGAAACGTAATTTAAGAGAAAATACAGATGTTTTAACATATTATTTTATTTAAAATATTTTGACGTAAATTTTAAAACTTCTCATTTTATTTTTCAGATTACGATATCAATTGTGCAGCGGAATCTGGGAGTAGATTGGTTTCTTTTGAAGATAGCGTGTTTGTATTAAAGGGAATGGTTACACTGAGCCCCGCTCTCCAAAGCAAAGAAACCTGTGACCAGGACACCGTGCTTTTAGCTATCGACATGACGAGATATTTAAAATGGATTTTATATGTTCTTCATTAAGAAGTTTGTCTTATCAGTTATCAACTATAATTCTTTAGTAAATAAATAACTAAATACAATATATATTTTAATTTGTTTTTAACAATGCCAAAAATTTGCTCCTTTTCAGTGTAGTACAGGAATCTTTTTCCATTTGTCGTAAATCAAACCTTTAAACATTATTGAAACTCTACGAAAACTATTGAAAACCTATGTTTCATGGCAAATATTTGTTAGTAGATAATCCTCCACAATAGTGAGGTGGTATCGTTGGTAGAGAATCAATAAAGGGTTTGAATCGTGCTAATTGCTCTTTAGTTGTTTTATTGGGACCTAAGTGGTGTCCTCTTAAGTAACATTCGGGAAATTTATTTATATTTTTAATATCAACCATATTTTTAATATTCTTAACAATCGAATAGTTATATCAAATGTGAACCAGTTTCCAGTGAACCCACCAGTGAGTTCCCTGGTCCATCTAACAAGCAGTTAAACACGTGAGTATTACGCTTGTGAGATTAACTGCAAATACCTAACTGCACTGCTCATCGGCATCTAACATAGCTGCACGTTTCTATATCATCGTAGCAATCGTAGCATCTTAAAATCATAGGGGCAAAGAGCGATGGTACCGCTCGGCCCCCTCCTATCGAGGAGCGATATATCTTTAGCCGAGCGATACATTTTATATATTACATCTTTAGCCAAGAATATAGGCGCGCGTGATCGTTGCAAGCAATGTTCCAACATGCGGGAAAAATTGAGGGTGGTCGGGTGGCCGACTGATCCATTTCTCCTCTAATTACCCCAGAAACGTAATAAATAAAAATAAAAAACTTAGTAAAAATGTTGTAAAAATCTATTAATATTTCACCTAAGTCGCCCGCTATTTGGAAGCCGCCACTGCAAAAACTATTTTTTTTAGAAATTCCAACTTTTATTCAAAATCAGCGACATAAAAACCATATGGTAGTAAACTTCAATGAATGAATTTAGTAATTATTTCTACTTATTACCAACTTCTCGGGACCACTGCGCTGTGTCAGAATTCCAAAAAAATAAGTTTCAACCTATTTAAAAATAATATGTTGAATATAATATAATATGTGGAATATATGTGGGCCGCTATGTTCCACAGATTATATTCTATTCTACAGATTCCTAGTATATTTTAAGGCAATTGACCAGGTGCAGATATTCGAGCATTCCCTTCTATTTTATTTGGAAAGTGCCCAGGTAGCCAATTGGCCAAACATGGCATATGTTAGACGTCCATTTTAAGACATATTTGATATTTAACGTCCATTGTCTAAAATGCGACGTCACTGGTACGTCAGGTTCTTGACGTCCAATTGGCAGTAAGTTTGAGACGTTCTTAATGGCGACATTTTTCCGTCAAATAACCGTTTATTTTGTAGCTTATTATGTTAATTGGTCTCAGAGTTATATAATACATTTTAATAAAAATTACGTCATTCTGGTATAAAAACAAATTGTAATGGAATCTTATGACAATTTAAAACAACTGCATATTTAAAAATGTACCTAAAATTAAAGAGAAAAAATATTTTGTTTCTCGTTATCATTCTCGGTGTTACCATTATTATGATATTTATTAATATTGTTATTATTATTATTATTACTGTTATTTGCTAGCCAAGACAATGCAGGTAAAATCTCATAAAATAAATAAAAAAATATTTACTAATCCCATGCTGTAAAAAGAGAAGGTTTTTTGGCCGCCATTTAAGAACAGGCGAAGTTTTCGAAGGGGTATAGCGGAAGGCGAAAATGTGGAAAGTATTGATGTTAAGTTTTGTTTTACACAATAAATTTATAGTTGGTTAAATTATTATAAAATGTTGCCTGACTATTTTATTGTTTGCTGTACTATGTTCTATTGTTCTATTGTACTATTGTTTGCTGTACTATTTTGCAATCATAATTTTCCTCGCACCCCGCACGTTTTATATGGAAATCGGTCTTCCGGTGAAATTGGCTGACAATTTGGGAAATGGTTCATTTTGTATCCCTAATAAAAAAGTCTCAGTGGGGTCAAAGCTTGAAATCCCATCTTTAGGCAGTACGGTCATTTTTAAGGGCACTAACGGCAAAAAATAATTTTTTTATGTATTATGTTTAATTCTTGTACAGTCTGCTGAGTTACTATATTATTGACTATTATTATTGAGATTCTATTATTGAGATGTGTATGTGTTTTGTCTGAGTCTATGTGTGTGTGTTTGTATTAGTATGCGTGCGTGTACGTGGGAATACATGTATGTACGAATGAATGTTTGTTGCATTTATTGACTACGATATGCATAGATACGATAGTTGCGATTCATGCATTGCCCATGTGTGATTCACAAATACAACCTGGTACTAACCCAACCTAAAAAGTGTGACATTTTCACCCCCCCCCCCCCACTTCCTTTAAATGTGCCATTAAAATATGTATTGAAAGAAGTAGACTATGGTATTACCGCTGACATTAGAGTCACCCAATGTGCACCACGAGGAGGTTGTCAAGTCGGATTTTGTACATTATTTTGATTTGTTCATTGTAATTAAAAATGTTTTTGTAAAATGTAATATAAGTGATTTTATGTTCTTATTTTTGAAAAAATGTAGTCATATATAAATACAGATTTGCGACTTTTTAGTAATCAAAGCATTATTATTTTTGTTATTTAAAAAAGTGTTTGTGGCCACGTTTTTACTGTCTTTATTATTTGTGTATGATGTTTGACAGAGGTAACGACTCCACGAGTCGTCAACTTCGCGGTATTTAATGACTCCAAACCCTCTCTGTCTCAACATTTGTGTTATATTAAATATTCTTTTAGAAAACAAACTCTAGATTTTCTTAGCCCTCAATTATTCTAGGATCGTTAAAGTTTAATTGTGGAGGTCGATGTCCTGCATCTATAACATTGTTTAATAAATCTGTTGAAGGATATTTAATGTGAGCTTCATGTCTAGCATAACCTAAATACCAGAGAACACTTGCAATATGGGCACAGCAACCAAGGGTTTTCACCCCTGATTTCCTAGTGCAGTAATGCCCTAAAAGTGGAACATTCTCTAGATTCTGTTCCTGATTTTCTACAGCAGCATTATTAAACTGAATGAAGATTTGGTGTCTTATGTTATTTCTAAATCGAGAGTATAATCGAATACGCAATAATGTTGGATCATCCATTCACCAATTTGATATTCTTCTTCCTCTTCATGCTGAAGTTTATCTTGCGATTAAGTTTATCTTCCGTTTAAAAATGCGATGGGGCTAAGCTAATTTGATAATTCCCAAATGTATAGTCTCTTAGATAGTCGATTGATAGATGAGAAAATCGAACTTGATAACCCCTCAAGTCTCCTCCTGGTGCACATTGTGTGACTCTAATGTCAGCGGTAATACCATAATCTACTTTTTTCAATACATGTTTTAATGGCACATTTAAGGGAAGTGGGGGGGGGATTAAAATGTCATACTTTTTAGGTTAGGTTAGTCCCAGGTTGTATTTGTGATAATAAATGCAACAAACATTCATTCGTAGATACATGTATTCCCACGCACACGCACACATACAAATACAATACATGCATACACATACACACATACACACATATGCACAAAACACATACACACAAAACACATACACATGCAAAGTATCTCAATAATATAGCAACTCAGCAGACTATACAGGAATTAAACAGTACATAAATAAATTGAATATTTGCCGGTTGTGCCCCTTAAAAATGACCGTACAGCCTACAGATGGGCATTTCAAGCTTTGACCCCATTGAGACTATTTATCAGGGATACAAAATGAACCATTTCCCAAATTTACAGCCAATTTAACCGGAAGACCGATTTCCATATAAAACGTGCGGGATCTTTTGAACTTTATATTGTTTTATAGATTTTGTTATATCTATTTGAAAACAATGTTAATTTTGGTTTTAATGTTATGGGAGTGACACTATTATATTTTGCATTATATATTTAATTAAGCCTATATTCCCAAATAATACATTGTTTTAGTTTGGAAAATAAGTTCAAGATAACAAGTTTTGCAATTAAATAAAACTGGCTTAATTTATTGCATTTTAGAGGCAAAAATCCAATTTACAAAATCGACGTCCTACGAGCTCAAAACTAAGTCTATATTAAGTCATATTTTTATTAGTTCTGACGTCCAGTAGATCTTTAAATATTACGTCATATGACTGTGACTTAATTTCTTAACAAAGACGTCATTTTGAACAAAACAAGGTCATTTGGGCCAATACCATGCTGTCTTTCAGACGTCATTAAGGCGTCTGGTGATACCTGGTTAGGCGTCTAACACGCTGCGTCTCGTACCGTCGCTACCTGACACTGTCACGCACCTGTCCAAGCAACTTCGAAAACAGGATGAGTTTTGTTCAATTTCATTAGTTAAAAAAAATTGGTTTGAAATTTGGATCCGCCATTTTGTTTTTAAAAATTATATTATATTATATTTTTCAATTATATATTATCGGCGAGTTTGATTTTCAATTGAAATTTCGTTATAAATATTCTTTCACAGCGTTAATAATACCTCGCGATAATTTTTTGAATTTCGGCCAACTGTGGGTCGGCGAGAAACCGCTCACCGCACTGCTTGCCTGAAATGGATCTCTAAAGATATATGGCAGAATTCTAGCAATTCCTTCAATTCATATCATCCGTTCACGCCGTTTCTAAATGCCATATATTAAAATCTGTGGAACATTTTTAATAGAGATCTGAAAATTAGATGTCACTCAGCTTTCCTCAAAATATCTCATTTATTCAACTTCAATCCGTCAATACTCTCAGATTACTTTTGAAACGTATGTAGATGAATGTATGTAAATCGATAGAAAATGAATAGCTAAGAAATCTTTTTCATACTTGTTCTTTTCATATAAATTTCCACTGCAGTAAATTATCGCGATAGACTTGTCGAACTCCTGTACACATTTTTCTAGTCAGTGCTGAAAAGGGTCGGGCTTTTCATAGTGTCCAGCTGTGTTGGATTTATTATCACCATGACATGTATTAATGTCTACCGTTTTTTAAATCCGTTACAATTCTCTGAATACTTCAATAAATAGGTATATGTCAGTCAGATATTATTGAATTTCCGAGAAATATGTGTTGGAATGGCTAAGCTTTGAATTTTTCTAGAAATATTTAACAGAATATATAAATGAAGGTACATAAATATAAATTTCGCAATTAAACTGTTTTTAAACAAAATATGCAGGTTTTAACTTTTAACAAGTGAAATAATCAGAGTGGAGAGAGAGCATTGGGAATTTCTGACTAAATTTTTAATTAAACCGACAGTTACCGTAGGTATATGTGTGCTATTGCAGTGAGTTAAACCTGCTCCATCTCTAACTACACTCCCCGGCAAAAAAATCCGCGCCTCTAAATTTTTGATAAGTTCAGTTCAATATATCATAACATCTATATTTTTAATCCGTTTTCCCCAATTCTTGCATCAGCTTGACCAGGACCTGCGTAACTTCACATGACACTGATCACATTTGTGGGGAGGGTCACGTGAAATGCGCGGCCTACCCCTTACGAGGGGTTTCGGCATACATAGATATTAGTAGGGGTAAAGAGCGATGGTAGCGCTCGGCCCCCTCCTATCGAGGTCACATCTTTAGCCAAGAATATTGGCGCGGCATCAGCTTGTAGCAAGTGGTTGGCCTTTACGCCCAGTTATTGTCGAATCGAAGTTTTAAGATTAAAAAGCTTAACTTATGTTTTACCGGCTCAATTTTTTTTACTTTACAAACAGTTGTGTTGTGTTTCTACTTTATTACAATTGCTGCAATACTGTTTTTAAGGACGAATAGCTTTCAATTGGTTTTTAGTCTTTATGTTTTATGTAGTATCTATGTCTAAATAAATTAAAGTTTACATTGCTGTAATGTAGTTGAAATAAAAAAAAATTGGGACATTCCTAGACTGACCATTATTCTGTAGTTCGATTATTAAAACAACGAAAAAGTACAATTGACCCACATTGCACTAATTACAAGTTATTTAGTTTATTTTTAATAGTACCCTTAAAATTCAGTAAAGTAAACGGGGATGTTTTTTACCATAAATTTTAAACACTCTGTGGAAGAATTAATGTCGGAGATTAGTATTAAGGCACTAAGAAAACTCAGCTTGCTTAGTTTTCTAGCAATTTGTTCTCTATTATAGGCCGCCCACCAAGAATTTAAAATAAGCGAAAATTCGCGCGCATTAAAAATACAAATTTTTGAATTTCTTCAATATTCATTTTATCAAAAATTATGGTATATAAAAAAAATAAACGAAAACTTTTTTTTACGAAATTAGTCAAGCTTTCTTTTTTATAATAAGCAATTTTTTGATATCCTCAACGGTTAACGAGTTATTAGCGAACAAAGGGTTGGATTACTTTGCCTTCGATCTTTGTTTTCGAGGGTATTCTATCTTTAGTGTACTTTTTGGTAAGTTCCCCAGTTCGGTTTTATCCGGGTTTATTTTGAGCTTCCAAAGCTTTATAGGTATGTTTCTATTTTTGTCAAATGAATTTTGATCTGAGCATTGGCTGCCTCTGAGCTTAAGCTCGAAGCCCTTATTGCCGTAGAATCAGTATAGTTATCGTTTGTGTTTTATTGAATGTGGGCAGGTCAGATGTAAATCATATATAAAGCTTTGGATTAGTCACTGTGCCTTGGGGCATTCCGGGCAGTTGGGGTGGGATTGGGATAGGGATAGGTTGTGATGCAGACTTGGAAGGTGGGTTTTTCAGGTAAAATTTTAGGAGTGCGGTGGCGTAGGGTGTATCACTTTTGTACAATATTTATATATATTTATATATATTTATATATATATATATATATATATATATATATATATATATATATATATATATATATATATATATATATATATATATAAATATATATAAATATATATATATATATATATATATATATATATATATATATATATATATATATATATATATATATATATATATATATATATATATATATATATATATATATATATATATATATATATATATATATATATATATATATATATATATATATATATATATATATATATATATATATATATATATATATATATATATATATATATATATATATATATATATATATATATATATATATATATATATATATATATATATATATATATATATATATATATATATATATATATATATATATATATATATACAATATCATATATATATATATATGATATTGTATATATATATCATATATATACAATATCATTGTATATATATGATATTTTTATATTATCCATAATCCTTAAAAAAATTGTACAATATACACATAGAATTTGTTCAATATTGATTTTCGCGAAAACTATGGTATATATACAAAAAAAATAAAAATATCCTGATATCCTCTACGGTTAACGAGTTATTAGCGAAATAATGGTTTTCTCATCAAAGAGGTGGTTTTATGGGTGGGTTCCACGCCACCCCCAGAACTGATTTCTGATTTCAAAAAATGATGCACTGATGTGTTCGCAATGAAAAGGGCTTTTAAATGATGTATAACACTTGTTCCGTTTAAGATTTTAAAATAGGGGTTGCTAGGGGTTAGGGGGATGAACATATCAAGACACCTTGACTGCCAAAAATGTTCCCCCTAAAACAAAAATCGACGGGTCCAGGCGATTTCTCAAATAATTTGCGGTCTTTCAATTACAGGGGGTGGTAAGTTTTAAAATGAACACATTGTATATAATGTTTTCTTAGAACAAAATATATTATTAAACACGAAAGATCTCTTCGAAAAATATCCTGTATAGAGTAGGTATCCCATAGTATCTAATCCATCAATTGTAGCTAATTGTAGCTTTTCTGGAGGCCCGTCATTACGTGCAAGAACGGGCAGAAATTACCTGAAACTGTTGTACGGGAACCGCGATGTATCTAACAAATAAAGGTGAAACATCGGCAAATATAGAATTATGGAAAACACGTTCGTTGCTGCTGGCAAGATAAAGTGATAAATATTTAAAACTGATATGTACGGCATAAATATTTGCGAGGAGGAGGATATGTGTAATTTAATAAAAAATATATACGCGGATTTCCCTTGACATACTTTTATCCTCCCGCGTAAAGAGGATTAAAAGAGACAGCAGCTGATTGTGAATGCTTGCAGGAACACACATTTACAATTTGTGTTTCTACGAAACACACGACCGGAAAGGCATTGCCTGAAAACATGGATTAAAATGTATTAAGCGAGATATAATATTAGCTGACAGACAAGGCTTTGTATTTAAATAAACAACATGATTTCATTTAAAAAAAATTAAATATCGACTTTGCTTCACTGTTTAGCATCAGTAGTCCGGGTTTTGGAATTAAAGGTACCTATTAGATACTTCAAATTAAGTTGAAACTGCTCCTGCAGCTTCAAAGAATACATTAATGTTATTTTATTTATTTATTTATTTATTATGAATGAAACTAATTATAAATTTTCGTGTAACACAAAATATAAATTAAACTACAAAGGTATTTGCGAGAGAAAAATATAATGTAGTTGTGTCAATGATTCCTTTTCCTCAGAAGTTCTCAAAAACAGCCTTGATTTTCATGATTTTATTTTTGAAAATTTTGTTTTTTATATTATTTAAAATCGGAAACCTTTTGGGGCGGAAAAAGAATTACCTATTTATTTTGTTTAAATAATATCTATCATATTTATATAAAAAATTTAGTTGTCTATTTTTTCTTAAAAAATTCTTCATATATTTATTTCAGTGTAATGAGTATTCTGTATATTTAGTATATTCAGGTTTGAACTTTAAATATATAAAATTTCTGATAAAAGATACCGTTAAATCTTTATTGAGCAAGAGCAGTAAAATTAAAATTAAGAATACTGATGTTGCTGTAGATCCAAATTTTGTTTTCAACGTTTATGCTTTTTGAGAAAAAGTAATAACCAATTTTGTCAATATTTTGACTACCAGCTGGCCTCTTTCACTATTTGATAACGCTGGAATTGAGCAAAACTACCAAATCAATACTATAAGATATTTTTATACAATACGAAACGGACGTTAATTATGTTACTAATTTTTTCTACATCATTGATGGTGGTACTACATAGATTAAAATGAAACATAAAAAGCTCTCTGATATTCACAACAGTACATTAGATATTTACGTAATAACTATTGCACTAATATATATATATATATATATATATATATATATATATATATATATATATATATATATATATATATATATATATATATATATATATATATATATATATATATATATATATATATTATATATAGTTATAGGTAATACCTCAATTGATTATTTATTTGAAGACATATCTTTAAATACAACTAAAGAGAAATTATTAGGAAACAGTAAAAATAAAAATAGGTTTGTTAATCTTCTCTGCAAAAAACTGACCGAAAATAATCTGTGATGCTGATCGTTCAATTGTGCAATCAGCTGTAGATTATTCCTTTCTTCATATAGTACTTGTAGCAGAAGACATTGATGTCCTAGTGACATTGATGTCTTCAGTACCTGAGGATAAAGAAATATTTGTTTTGAACCAATAGAAAATAATGCCTTACAACGAGTTTATTCAACAAAAACAATGTTAGTAAAATACGTACATATTATAAAAGAACATATTTTCTTTATTCATGCATTGACTGTATGTGATACTACATCCACTTTCTATAACAAAGGTAAATATAGTTTTATTAAAATTTTTAATGATGATCATAATTTACGTGCAGCAGCTGAAACTTTTATGGTTGAAGAGCAAAGTGAAGAAGTACTTTTTAACGAAGGTATTAATTGGATTCTCGCAATGTATGGTGCTAAAAATGCCAAAAACTAAAATAAACTCCGATATAACCGCTTCACAGCATTGCCTTCAGAAGATAAAAGCGTACAACTTCATCCGTTACCACCGACAGAAGATGCAGCAGAATAACATATTAAGAAAGTCTACTGGCAAGTTCAGCAATGGGAAAATAATTCTTCTATACCTCCTGAAGAATGGGGGTGGCAAAATATAATTATTTGAAATCGATCAAATTGGCTCAACCAGCAGCACCTAACAAAGTTTCAAAAATCATAAAGAAATTATAATTTCGTAGGGAATATCCATTAATCGGAAATTGCGGGCTATAATCGTTATATCTACCCTCTCCGAAGCAAATAAAACATCGTGTGGCTTTGCACTTGTAACTAGTTTACAAAAGCCATTGAAGAACCAAGATCGTGCACTCACTTTTCATAGACCACGAGTAGCATTAATTCTTGTGTAGAAATGATTGGCCCATGCTAGAAGACATGTGTAAAATGAAAATATATTTACTCATATTAATACTGTAAGCATACAAACTTATTATTTTTAATACTGCACATTACCCATTTTATATTAATGCCAAATTTTAAAAACATTTTTGTATTAAAATATGTATTGTATTATAAAATTTTAATATCTAGGTTTAAACTGAAAGGTTATAGGTAGTTCTGAAAATATTTCAACAGAAAATCAAAAAATGGCAAAATTCAATTATTCTTTAATAAGATAATATTCCAAATTTCGATGGTAACCCCAAATTATTAGATTAAAACAAATTAAGATTTGTAACTTCATCTGAGAATTTATTACGAGCTTTTCAAAATAGAGCTAACCCTGATGCACCTAAAAATATTTCTATAATTTATAATATATTTTCTAAACTAAGAGGACGAACAGCAGACCTAATCAGTCCTCGATCAGAAATAAATAATTGGCAATTAATTAAACATATTTTAATAACTACATTCCCTGATCACAGAAGTATCGATTGTTTAATACAAGACCTCTTAAATACAAAAATAAATAGAAACGAAAGTGTCCTAAACTTTGTTATGAGACTTCAAGACACTAGGAGCCTTTTACTTGCTAAATTAAATGCTAGTAGCGACGAGCACAATATTTAATTAATGAAAATAGACCATTATAATGGTTTCACTTTAAAAACGTATATAAATAATTTACCGTATAACACACAATTGACTTAAAAAACCCGATAAGCTATGAGTTTTGTACAAGAAGGAGAACATTTTCAACAATTTAAATTTAGGAGTTCAAATATTAATAATAATCAATTCAATGAAAATCCATAACCAATAACAAATAACAGACTTCAGACTTTACCACAGATGACTATACAGAATAGCTACCACCTCAAGTATATAATAACCAACCAAATCCCCAATACCAATTCCTCCCGCTTCGCGTTCATAATTATTTTCGCCACAGCAGCAACTCGTATTCAGAATGACAAATATTGTCGGCAAAACCCAGAGTACTTGTGGCATTATATATGACAATATAAAAAAACAAAATTAAAAAAAATCATCAAAATCGAAGCTGTTCTCGAGAACTTCCGAAGATTGCTTGTTTCATGTATTCATTGACGCGGCTATTCTCCGCTGGGCTACTGTAACTGTATTATATCAATTGAGTAGTAACTACACTATCTATAAAGATAACTAAGATGCCATATTACCAGGGAACAAAAACCCAGATAATATGTAGGTTTCAAATGAAATAAAACTCAGTCAAACTAAATTAGAATCTACTTCGAAGGACAAGGAAAAGGCATGTCCTTAACCATCCATATAACATCACTACACTAAGCTTTTGTGTTGACCGTTTTTGTTGAAGTGCCTCGTTTACGTTTTCTGCGATTATCTGTGTAAGCTCAGCGGTGGAGGTTTCGGCATCGTCGGTGGAAGAATTAGACGACGCCAACAACGGCTTACGTACTCCATATCCACTTGTAATTTCAAAACGAGGCGCACTAGTGTCACTTTCACTGTCACTTATGACGCACCCTTTACTAGGGGTTATAGTATCCCTCTTCTGATATATTAGAAAAATGTAAATTTTATTAAATATGTTTTAATGAACCCAACAAATTATAGTTTTAATACTTCTTTACTTGTTGCCGGTCGTTATAGGTAATGATATATTATTATCAATGCCCTACATTTACACATATTGGCTCTAAGTTAGCGCATATTATGTACCAGGTGATTAATTACCAAAGGACGCCGGCTATATCTCAAGAACTGTATGACAGAACGTTGGGGAAGAATCTAGTGTACTAGAGAAATCGCTGGAAATTATTTTCAAGTTTGTAAGATGATCGTGTATTCTAAAAACCATATCATCCCTTCTTGTCGTTGATCGTTCTTGAAACACTAAATCTTTTGCCCTGCCCCAAAAATAAAAATCCGGACAGGTAAGGTCAGATGACATAGCAGGCCATGGAAATACACTGCCTCTTGCGAGGAATTGTTGCATCCAGATATTCACACACAGCAAGTGAATAGTGTGCTGGACATCAATCATGTAGCAGAAACATGTTTCTCCTGGTTTCTAGAGGCCCGTCTTCCAAAAAAAGGGACAGTAGTACTAGTCTTCTCTTCTAGTCCAGATCTAAATCTGCATCATTTAGAGCCTGATGGATGGTAACGTGGTGCGGATGTATTTCAAAAATGAATATAAAAAAAGGAATAATATCACAGTGGTTTGGCTTATTCCGAAAACAGATGCTATTACTCGGGTGTTGACATGGGGATTAATTTCCATGTATGATAAAACATTGATATATTTTCTTGTGTACCGGCATATCCGACGTTCTCGATACCTTGGGTGATAGAAACCTCCATTAGTTCGTAAACGTAGGGTTAATTGAGTGAAAACTCAATTAACCCTACGTGAATGAAATTATAATGCCTCATTTTACCAAACACTACTTCTTATATTCTCGCTGCAACTATTGCGTTTCGCATACAATCAAAATAAACTTGAAGCATATCAAACGCCCCTCTTCATTTGAAATTGGCATATTAGAAATTAGAAAAACACTGAAAAAAAATCACAAGAAAATGAATGCTTTCTGAACATACCACCGAAATTTGTGACATTAGGTAAGTTTTGTTCGAATGGATACTTATTATTGAAGATAAAATTTTAATTAAAACTTTCAAAGTCTGGCCTAATTTATTAATTGCTTACGATGTAATACATATAAATAATTGATAAATAAATGTTTTTTTTTGTTTATTTTTTTTGTTATGGGAAGGAGAGGGGAGGGGCGTCTCCATTTTTCTATCCGTCTCCTCGATTACGCGTAATCTAAAAAAAAACTGATTTTACAATATTTGAAGGGCCGCGCGCGCCCCCTGGTGGACAACAATTACCGAAAAAAGTTACCAGGGTGTAGGGGGGAACATTATGAACAAGCTGGAAAAAATTTTTTTTCAAAAATGTCATTTCTGTTTGGACCCCTTTTTTTTCGTAGATCCGCTCCACTATAACTGTGCGGTTATTTTACATTACAATATTATGTATTGTATTTTTGTGAATTAGGTACTGTGTGACATTGGCACATTGGCATATTGGTCTTTACACTTCACATTGTAAACATCATTGAAATGTTCTAATGATTTTATGATTTCCACTCCATCTGATGTTCCATACTCTTTGTTAAACCTATTAAGATATTTGTAATACACCCACTGCAAATTGGGACACAGTGTGCCATCCGTTAGAATATATCTAGGTAGGTATGACTATTATCTTTAACCTTTGATGGGATGGATGTTTTAAAAGAGAAGAGGCCGACCAAAAAAATCATATTAAAAATACCTAATCTTTTCCCTAAACATATATATTTTGCTCCACACAATATGATAAGGAATGTGGTGCTAGTTTTTTTTCCAGAGGTACTAACCACTGAGGTTGACCACCGTTTTTCGCACTTGTATAAGCATGTTCTGGTGTAAAATTTCGTTTGCGGTCTACTTATATGTTTTCCCCCCTAAGTTATTTTTTTTACTATAAAATTCCTGTTTTCCAAATGTACGTAGAGTAAAGACAAGTAAGTGCTGATTTTGTTTTAATATTATCAAAGTTCTGATTACATTTTTCTGACGCACCTAAAATTTGGGGATCTTCTATCATATCTTATGGTAACTTGTCAAAAACTCTTTGTATTTTTTGTTTTACGTGAATGGCCCTTTCTTCACTATCAGCTTCCGGTTTATTTGAAATACTATCGTGTGAAACCAACTTATCATTTAGCAATATATTATCGTCTGGTTGATCATTTAAGTAATCTTTTGGCAAAAGGGAATTTGAATATGGTGTTTCCAGACCACAGTTAGTTCAACCTTTGTATCGTCCACATTATTATACCACCCGTCTCGCAAATTATGAGTTGACTCGGTCATAATTGTATGCATTACGAGTTTTATGATTGTGTTTTAGGAGTAACTGATTATGACTGAGTCGTTAGGCATTGTTGTTTTATAAATGGAAAGAAAAATTATGCTATATTGTTGAAATTGCATATGTGACCATATGTACTAGTAAAAAGCTGCGAAAATAGACGCCTATATTGGAAAAAAATATATTTATTTTTTTTAGTACAATGTCCATCTCATTAACAACTTCCCTTGATGCGGACAAGTATCCCTCCTGAAATGGACAATAATGTAAAAATTAATATAAAGTTGAATTACACTTTTAATTTGCCTAGCGAAAATAAAACTTTATTAACGAAATTTAAAAACAATTTTTACAAAAATAATGTAAATTTCCAGTTATTCCACATGCTTTATGGCCCCATTTTGCACATAGTCTCGACACTGATGCCATTCCTCTTTGCTTAGACGATATTCTCCATCATAGATGGTGCAAACAGAATTATTATTTTTACACTGATTCTCACAATCTTGGACATCTATTAAAGCATATTCTTCTTCCTTCTGTAATTGAGCATACTATTCTTGTAAATCTGGAGAGGCTGATTCATCATGAATAGAAATTTATGTATCTGTGTCGAAATCACTAGAATAATATTTTCAGATTATTTTAAAAGATATATTTTCGGGGTCTTTTTAGTGCCTTTTTTATCGTCTTTTTGTCTGCACTATTTTCAGTTTGTTTCTTTCTCTTATTATTCTTTTCCTCTTCAGCTCTTAAAAGTTCATTTTTTTCAGGAGTGTCTGTGATGAATGAATATTTTCCCTTTCTTCTGCACAATTGTTTGGATAGTTTACGTGGTGATGCATTGGGATAAATTATTCCTAATTCTTCACGTCCTTGTTGCGGAAGGGCCTAATGAAAGAGAACTTGAGCGACATCAACCCTGTGTTCAGTTTTATTTATGTCATTTGCTCTGTTCTAAGGTGTCATTATTCTGGAATATTGCGTCATTAGGCCTATCGGTTACAAAAGAAGACAGAAAGTCATCCTCAGTGAAGACATTGGAATTTAGTAGATATATTCCCGTCTTTTTGAAACTATTGCATATATTGCTTATAGTAAACGACTCGCTAAATGCTGGGTTCACGAACTCAGCAACCTCGTACAATGTTACGGTTTTTCCTGGGTTACAGGTTAACCAATTATTCATAGCCTCATGGGAACTCTCCCATACTTAATTTAGATTTACGATTAACCTGCAAATATTCCATACCTTCTTCATACAGTTTAGTGGGGTTAGGTGAAAGAAAACAAGAAAGGCCAAACATTCTAGTGTAGTAAAAGTCTAGTGCAGAGTCAAATAACGAACCCGGTACGTGCCTAATTGGTATTTATTCTAGGTACTTCTATTAATCCACTGGCATCTAGTAATAACGTGGACACACTGTGTCACAATATGTTCCCAATACATTATATAAATATCCAGGTAGTAACTAATAGATATCCGATAACATACCTATTAAGTAAGGCTGTAATCGAACCCCATCCAACCATTAATATCATAATAATTTCGCATGTATAACAATGCATAGCAGCTTACAGAACTATTTCGAAAATTGTATATGTCTCTATTATATGCGTGATTATTATCTGTCCAAATTAATTACTCCGTAATTATTGGTGGGTACGTCTAGTCCGCGATTAAATTTCCCAATAATTAATTAACTCCAGAGCTACCAATAACTCTAGCAGTTAAATGGCTTAAACCACCGCAAACTAAATCACTGTCCGTTGGTAATTTGGATCTAGGTATATGGGACACATAATCTGCATATAAATTGCTTCTTTGCCAAATGGTGTAATTTATTACATATTTAATGCTTATCTGGTTTACCTACACGGCCGCAGGCAATGAAGCCTGGAAATGAAAAATTATTTTGTAGCTGGTGAAACGTCGCCAGTTATATTTTTTTGTAAAGTATTTACGCACACGTTGATATAAACTGAGAAGACATATCATTGTGTAAGAAAGAATTTAATAACCCGTTCAACAGAATGTGTGACCTCTCAAGAATTAAATGTATTTCAATCTAGTAATAAAATGAAACTAATAAATATTTAGATCAACAAAATATGGTCGAACACTCCGAATTTTTGCAGAAGGCCACGATTTTCTATTACATAATAAAAATATATAATAAAGGATAATGCACAGTGGCGTTGCCAGACTTTTGGTTCGGGTGTATTAGGCATGGTGCACTTAAGGTGGGTCAACATTATTTTATTTCATTATTTTGAGGTTAGCATTTTTTTTAAATGGGACATAAGTATCATTAGTATCAATAAAAAATGAAAAACTAAATATACAGGCTTATTATATTTAAGAACAGGTATATTATTATGCTATATGTAGACTGAGAATAATATGGAGACAACAAAAAATCTAAATATAATATAAACAGTATAAGGTAAATACCTAAAAACTAACTGAAATATTGATACTTTTGGTTTTGGTTGCAAATTTTCATTAGTTTAATGTTTAATGTATTTTAATCTAACATTCTAACAACAATCTTCTCGGCTGCTTCTTGGCAAATACATCCACAACTTCTTCCAAAGAAATGTTTTTTGATATCTGTTTTTCAATATTTATTATTGCTACACTACAAAGCTTTTCATTAGTCATCGTATTTCTTAAATTATTTTTATAACGCCTTAAGCATGAAAATGATCTTTCACAAGCGACACTGGAGGTATAGTCATTGGTGGTATAGCCATGCTTATTGAAGTTAATTTATAAGTTTCGGAAAAAACTAATTTATATTTTTCCTAATTTATATTTTTCTGTTTTTATCTTATTTTCAACTTCGTATTTTTTATAGTACTTGATAATATTTTTAGTTCAGATTGCAGTAGTTCTAGATCGTAATTGTAGTGTTTGGCAAAGGCAACAATATACTTAGAAACTAAAAATGTATCCTTAAAGTTAGGGTGAAAGTAAGTCAAACCCATAAATAAATCTTTGTGAGACGAAAATCGATTATTTCGCTCATTTAAAATTATATCAATGGCAGGATTATATAACTGAATCTTGAATGATTCTTTTGAATTTGGTCTTCTTTTTCTTTTGAATGTTTTCCAAATTTAAATTCTCAGTAATAACAAATTTTGAAAATTTTCATGGCACTTTTTTGACACGTTTGTTAGTTTCATTTATATCTATATCGCATGGATTTGCTCTTCCAATAGCTTCTTATAAGCCTCATTAAAATAATCGGAATTTTCCTTTTCTAATGGCCCTTAACATTGTCTATTAGAAAAATTGCCTCCAAGTCCTCGGAATTTTTATTTTGTAACATTGCTTACTTTCAATCTCATAAGAATGTCATAAAACATATACAATTCCAAAACAAAATTTATTTGTGAATGAAAGCTTCTCTAGCCTCGGCCTTTTTTTCGCCTCTGTCATTTTCGTTGGAAACATTATGCAATAAAACTAAAATCGCTTCCAATGACTTACGGAACAAGCGTGAATTTGGCTCGTCCAATGTCCTCGTGTGAATCAAATTAGCTTTAATTTAACTGTTTTTTTTGTCTGGATACATTTGTTTCTGAGTTTTTATAAATTGATTGTGTATGTTAGAACCTGAACAAAAAACGTACATTTTTTCTAGTAAGGAACGAAAATGCGTCGGTTTCTTTTACATATTTACACACATCTACTAATACTAAATTTAGTTTATTATTGAAACAACGTACATAAAATAGGGTACCTCTTTTTGAAATAACGCTTCACATTTTCCACGACATTTACCTAACTCAAACTTATTTGAGCACTTACCTAACTCAAACCACACTAATTTAATGTTTTTTTTTGTATGACCAAACAAAGCCGCCACATTAAGTGCTTCTACAGACACAAAACATAAAATTGCTTGTATACTGTCCTCTAATAACAATACCTAATAACAATTGATATTTGCTCATTTTTAGAAATATCTTTTGTCTCATCGACCATTATGAATGATTCTTGATTGTTTTCACGAATACCTAATTCATTAATTATTGTAAGTAGTTTATTTTAAATACTTGGATGCAAATACTTGACATTCATTACTGTATTTTCTAATTGTTATTTAAGAGTGGGATAGTTTTTTATCACAAATTTTAATAACCCTAAAAAAATTCCTTATTGGAACTTAATTCTGATTCATTGTGTCCTCAAAAGGCTATTCCTTGATCTGCAATAAAAAAGAAGTAATTATCTTAAGGTATTCTCTATTTTCTTGGATTTATTTTAAATTAGCATCACTTACTTTTTCTTAAATTGTATTCACTTTTTTGATGCGCCCACATCACTTCACTTTTTTGTGCTGTTCGCTGATTAAATGCTTATTGAAGCCAACATCCTTTTCCATAGCCCGTTTCCAGTCATTATATCCAACAAATAAATGGTACATTTTTGTCTTTGTGAAGAAGAAAATCTACAAGGAAAACAGTATGCACGATCCTCTAAAATACTGTACTCGATCCACTTGAACTTTTCATATGATTGAATTTTGAAACTTCGCTACCTATTTCCACATTTTCTTTGAGCAAAAACCGTTATCCTATATGTTGTACTAGACCGTCTGCTATACAGAAGGATAGATCCCTTGCTTGGCCCAGGGAGTTTGGTAGTTATGAAAGAGCCACTAAGACTTGTGGATGTTCCGGGTCGGCTACCGTTGCTACCCAGCGTCATCCGTAACCTAAGAAATAATATTATAATTTTTATCAATAATCTCAATTACTGGATAGGGGTGGAACCTTTGATGTAACTGTAACACTCGGAGTAGTTTCCACAAACACCAAAACACTTTCACTTCGCTCGACGCGCGTTTCGCCAACCAAGTTGGCATCATCCAGAGACGATTAAAACTAATCTTAAATTACAAAATCTACCATATTTATACTATTTTTCCGGTGACGTCACTAATGATATCACCGTGAAATTTACGCGTGACTAATCACGCTTCAATGATCGGTTGCTAAGCAACGCGTAAAGCGGGCTACGGTATGATATCACCGTCAAATTTACGCGTGACTAATCACGCTTCAATCATCGGTTGCTAAGCAACGCGTAAAGCGGGCTATACGGGATAGGTCCCTTGTCGCTATTCATACTACTATTACACTTTACAATTAGTTAGAAATGTGACCAATAATAAACAGTTGGATGCATTTGAGAGCATAGAAATAAATTCCTCTGGATGATGCCAACTTGGATGAACACTCTGGATGATGCCAACTTGGTTGGCGAAACGCGCGTCGAGCGAAGTGAAAGTGTTTTGGTGTTTGTGGAAACTACTCCGAGTGTTAATAATCTCAATGTTGATTGATGTGTTAATCTTACTACGCGACCGCATAATTGTTGAAAATAACACTTTAATAGAATTTTGTTTTTATCCCACTAGAATCTAGTGAGATGTCAGACGTCGATTTGTCAGAAACAAAAGTTTATCACTAGATGAACAAATAGCCACTGTCACCCAAATTACTTCAACACCATCACTTTCAGCATATCCGGCATATGATTCTTCTTCAGAATTAAAATCACCCTCATGTGTAAAAATTTCACTCTCGGCAGTCTCGGCAACGGCAATGGCAACTCCTCCGCTATCACCATTATCTTTCTTCTTTTTATTAGGTTCATTGAATTTTGTTGTAGAAGCCGTAGTGCCCTCAACAGCAAAATACTCTCTAGTACTTCGTTTATTCATTACGCTGATAATATAATTGAAAACCTATTGCATCACTGTACAACTAGGACAATCAGGTTAGAGTTTAGAATAGAAAACCGTACAAATTTCGAAGCAAGCGCCACGCGACGGTCGACGGTCGCAGCGATCGCTGAGCGTTTTAATAAACTAGGTATCTAAGTTCAGAAATTTCGCTTAAATTTAAATTTTAAAACGATTTCTCGATGTGTTCATAATTTTGCGTATAATTCCAGTAATTACCAAATATTTTATATATATAAATATATGTCATATATATATATATATATATATATATATATATATATATATATATATATATATATATATATATATATATATATATATATATATATATATATATATATATATATATATATAATATGGTTTTCCCAGAATGAATTAGGGTGGGCCAAAGGGTTCATTTGTTAACTGATCAAGATGGAAATTGGTTCGCGTCACATGTTGTTACCCTTCGGAGGGTATAACTACTATAATTCAACAGCGTCAACGTGGGAAACAAAAGTGTGCCTAAGCTAGCTCATCTTAATATAAAAGGAAATAAACTAGTAGGTTTGTACGGTAAGTATCGAAGCTACTAATTACCCGCGGACGCCACTGACAATTACGCAAACCGTCAGATGGTCCCAACTATTCTCGGTATCTAAATTACCCTCAGAATATTCTGTAATTTTTGGTGAAAGTAGAACACAGAACCTAACATCTAAATATTTATTCTACAAAATTGCATTTCCAAATATATAACTTTCAAAAGTTTCAAGTGTTTCAAAAGTTCAAAAGTTGCATAAATATTTACCAAAACAATATATCTACCCTCCTCGTGACGCTTCAAACGTGCACGTGCGTAGTTACACAAAACAAAGCTAAATAATTTAGGGCATGCCTACGTAAACTTTACTATCCACTGGAAATATTCAGGTAATTTAAAATGGGGCCCATACCATCAATGTTGGCGTATGTGTAAACGACGCTAATAAAAGAGAATGACGCCTCTCCAATATCTAGAACACAAAATTATTTGTTTTTCGTAGGACGACTTATTCCTTCTCAAATATATCAATATCACCTTAAAGAATATAATAGTCATAGAGCAATAGAAAATAAAGAACAAAAGTAGAGTAGCATAACTGGGTCGCAACTAATACCCGTCAAAAACTGTCATTAGTGTCATTAAGGATCTATGGTAGATCGATAATGCAGCAAAGAAAGCTATAACAATCTTCACCTAAGTCCTAATCACGAATGATAGAGGGCGCGCCCAGTGATCTTTTCATAATACCATAGAGCTAAAAACCTATAATTTAACTCACAGATACCAATTCATGTCACTAGCAAAAAAGTGAACGTAACAATATTATTAAGACAACAAAAGTTTGTAGGACTTCCGGTTTCCCGAAAAATTATTAATTTTTCTCTTTATTAAAAAGAGTCAAGTTCATATTAAAAAATATACTATAATTTTGAAAAATTTAAATATAGATTACACCTACAATATGAAAACACTAAAAATATAGACTGTAACCAATGTTTTCTCACTTTTAACCATTATTTAATTTTCTTTAGAAAATTGTGTTATACACACCAATCAATTAATTGTTTGGCAGTTTATATCAATAATACTGGCGCATTAGCCAAAATATAGCACATTAATGTCAGAAATACTTTTATAATAAATATTTTAATAAAATATAAATAAAAGTAAAATATCCCGTAAATATCTAGCTTGAATGTCTCTATCTTTTACTTGCGTAAATGATCATTTCTAATAGTGTAAAGTGCTAAACAGAACCATATTTTAACAACTCATCCTTACCTACGACAACCCACAGTTTACACTGAGGGGCATATAGGCATAATTATAAACCAAAAACGTAAGTCATTCCTGGATTGATGAGAGGAATATAATTTATCAAGTAATCAAATATATACATAGTTTTATTATAACTCATAGCTAGTTGGCATGTGAAAAAGTACCAGAAAATATTATCATTCATATACTGGATATGTAAAATTTATCGAATTATGCAAAATAGGAACAAAAGGCGTCCCAGTTTTTTTATCAGATGAAGAATTTCACTACTTGCCTATTGCGCTGCGTTAAGGGTGGGGTTTTAGTATTCTTGTATCGAAAAGTGCGTGAATAGGAAAAAGGAAATGAAATGAAAGAACTGCATGAATAATACACATTACTTTATAAACCGTGTGATGTAAATAGAATATGTTCTTTTGAAACACGAACATATATATTTGTTTTTATAAATATTATAATTCCTTTGATCTTTATTGTTTATTTGCTTTGTTTATGTACTGACTATAATTATTTATTTCTTAACATTATGTATGTCTACAATTATGTAGGTACTGACCTTTTGAATTCTAGTAAATGTATGTAGGTCAACAGTTATACTATAAATACATAAATATATTTAAACTTATTCAAAAATATTAGAAAATGAATTCTTTAAATTACAATTTATTTAATTCAATTCCCCCGAGAGTTTTTGTTTTGTAGGATGGCTATGGTCTATCGCTATCTAATACTTTAGCGGGCTAAAGCGGGCTATACGGGATAGGTCCCTTGTCGCTATTCATACTACTATTACACTTTACAATTTCTATGCTCTCAAATGCATCCAACTGTCTATTATTGGTCACATTTCTAACTAATCTTAAATTACTAATATCTATTCTATGATTGTTGTCAAAAGCATGTTGTGCAACACTAGACTTATCTGTTCTTCCATATTTCAGATGAGCCATATGTTCTTTAAATCTGGTGTTAATTGACCGTCTCGTTTGTCCAATATATTTTCGATCACAATCATTACAACTAATTTCGTAAATCCCAGACCTTTCATTTGGAACAATTTTATCCTTTGGATTGTCTAAAAGTTGTTGTAATTTGTTGCTCGACGAATGAATCGCTGTTATACCCACATTTTTGAAAACCTTACTCAAACCATGAGTAAACCGGGGTTCGTACGGGATGGATACATATTTTGGAGCCTCTATGTCCTTTTGAAAGGTCGTAGAATTACGAAGTGTGTCTTTAAATTTACGCTTCCTAATTAGTTTTTCAACTATATCTCTAGGATAACCATTACTCACAGCTATATCTTTAATTCATACTTTTTCTTTTTCAAATCTCTCATTACTGAGAGGGAAACTTAGTAAACGATGGACAAGAAAATTGAAACTTGCCATTTTATGTTGATAGCAGTGGTGAGAGTCATTAGGGATATATCTGATCGTACTGGTATCTTTTCTATAAATCTCAAATTCTAACCTATTATCAATATTTTTAATTACTAATACATCTAAAAATGAAAGCTTTTTTGGTTGAAAGGTTGACTAAGGAATTTGAAAGTTTGCCCATTGCACAGCCTAGTTTTTCAGTTAAAAATTCGAATGATTTCATTGATAAGGTCAAGAATGCTGGATCCACACCTTTGGCATAGGTGTGAAGGCATAGAAGGCATAGAAGGCATAGTGTTGGTGTTTCGAAATCGACAGCAAACCATGTGCTCAGATATTCAAAATTTCATCCGTATCATCTCCGCTTGACTGAAACTTTAGAATATGGGACTAGCCACAACGTTTAGATTTTTGTAGATGGGGAGATAACTAGCTGCGTGGTGACCCTTTTTACTTTGACAGAGTTCTCTTCTTAGACAAGGCGAAGTGTGATAATATGTTAAACGTCAATCTCCATAACGCCCATTATTATACTCAAAATAATCCGAATTGGTGAAGAGGTCATTGCACAC